>MJUU01061588.1:50181-117781 GCA_002080025.1 Modiolus philippinarum | reverse complement strand
TATAATTCTATTGGTGTTTGTATGACAGGAACAATATCCTAGTATAATTCTATTGGTGTTTGTATGACAGGAACAATATCCTAGTATAATTCTATTGGTGTTTGTATGACAGGAACAATATCCTGGTATAATTCTATTGGTGTTTGTATGACAGGAACAGTATCCTGGTATAATTTACATGAAGATACATAAGTTGTCGACATGGCTGTATGTAGAAACTAAATACCAGATACTTCCATTATATTGGCTATGGTATCCAGTGACCTGAAGATTTAATAGGTATACGGGCCTCTCACTGATACTGCCAATGTCTACTGAAATCCATGATGATTTTTTACCAAATCCTTGTTTTACCACCAGACTATGCTCCTTGAGCTAGCCGACAGTTTAGCGGCGGCCACTCCCTGGCCCATCTGTCTAAATTACGTTTTATCTCTTTTTTCCTCTCAAGATTGCGGCCATATTGTCTTTTGTCTTTTTATTGTTTTCCTTTTGCAGTTCCCTGGTAGCAACGGCAGTTGATTGCAATTTTCAGCCATTGTGGGTGTTTCCTGCTATCTTTTCCATACTAATTTGTCTTGTGTGGGTTTTCTCTAAATACTTTTAATGTAATTTTGGTACTTTGTTATTCACAGTTTACTTTAGTTTATTGTAGTTATGTGTATTTGTTAAGAGTTGTACATAGAACGTAAGATGACAACAAACACGGGAAAGTGTGACAGTAGAGCCTAACTGTGTTGTAGTAATCAGATATTATTGACAAGAAAAAAGACTAAGTACGCGACTGGTTGGAGTCCTAAAGATCCCGGATTCAGTCCCCGGAGATGAATTTTGTGGATTTTGTAATGAGAATCATGTTCTCCGGTTTCGTAACAATAAAATCGTGGTTCCACATTGCTTTGTTTTACCATGGGTTTGAAGAGACTTTGAAATTTAAGAAATATAGTGTCCAACTACACACATTTCTATTTTATTGACCAATGTACTTACTACCATAATTTCGTCATCAAGTTCAGCAACAAATGTTATGAATACAGTGGAATTAACTACTTTTGGAGTGTTAAAAATTAGATAGAAGTATTGGAAAGACTTCGATGAAGCATACATTTCCGTCGATTGTTATGATTTTTTTAACCTTTATATTGCATTACCGCATACACTTATCAAAGGGAAATTTCCGTATTTGATCAAATTGTTCTTCAAAAAATCAGGATGTATTAACATTTGTTCCAATACCTTTAAATCGTCTTTTAGTGACGATAAACATGACAAATATACCAACTAGACTTTTAAGGATATGATTAGAGCATTAAATTTTTTATCGGCCAAAAATAGCTATTCCTATTGGTACCAACTGTGCACCTCTCATAGCAGATTTATTTCTTTATTGCTACGAGTCACACTTCACGGCCTTCTAAACAACATTTAGTGTATATTTTTAACAATACATATAGATATTTGGACGATATTTTGGCTTTAAATAATCCTGTTTTTTTTTAATTTACAGACGAAATTTATCCTGCCGAACTTACTTTAAATAAATCCATTAGCAGCAGCAATCATGCTACTTTTCTTGATCTTGATATATCAATAAATCAAGGAAACACTAAAGTTTATGATAAAATGTCCGTTATGCACAAGTATGTAGTGATGTTTCTGACTTCAACGACCGAAATCTTTGTCTAACTGAAAAACGTCTGCTTCAAGGGTTTAGATATCATAAATTGATAAAAACATTCTTTTAATTTTATTAAAAATACATTGACTTATTAAGGAAATTTGATTCTACATGTAGGGTTCCTATACAACAGGGCATTTCACGTCCAAACTCCTATGGAAATATCATTTACAAAGCGTATAAATTCAAAAATTGTCCTCCCAAAACTTATTAATCCGTAGAAGAAACGTATTCATAAAGGATATAAATACAGTATTGTTGTTAAATTTTTACTTCTTTTTTTGTTGGCAAAGATATTGATCAGCTACTAAATGCTAAATGCTTTACAACGTACCTAAATTAAAACAATTTTTCATATCAGCAGTATTTGGCACATCTTCGCTAGATAAGTGTTACGATTCGCTACTCTCATCTTCAGAAGATGAGAGGAGCGAATCGTAACCCTTGGCTAGCGAAGATGTATTTGGCATTGCACAATATTATGTTCTTCTTTCATAATTGATGATGTTTTTATACGAAATCTATTTAGAAGTATTTCATTTGAAGTTTCATATGTTAGAAGGCTTGATATCATGGTCTACGGAAATTAGCTAGCTGTCAGTAACTGCGAGGATTTGTCAGGACAGTACCCGTGTTTATTGTCTTCATGTTTTATGTACTTCCCTGTAAAGGTACTCGTCTTGATAAGTTGGACTTTTTTCTAGTTTGATTTTTACTGCGAGTCTTTTTTTATGAATTATTTTTTAGCTATTTACTACACATACGGGAAGAGTTCAACCCCACCGCAATTTTTGCACATGTCCCAAGTCAGGAATATGTCGGTCATCGCTAGTCTTTGTCGTCTTATAAAATTTTAGTTTTCTTGATATTTGGGTTATTGGATGTGGTTTGTTTTATTCACTTTTTTACCTTTTTGGGACCATTTAGGGCTTGATATTTTGCGTGAGGTTCATCACTGTGTTGAAGACCGTACGGTGACCCCTACATGCTTTGTTTTGGGTCGTTTGTGACGGGTGCTGTTAACAGAGCAGGACATGCTTACCCTTCCGGAGCACCTGATGTCACTCTCAGTTTCACTGGAGTTCGCACTGTGAGTGCCTTTGTTCTGAATGTTGTAATTTCTGGTTCTGTGCTTTGTATCTGTCTAACGTCATTGTTTTTGTGTCTAACGTCATTGTTTTCTGTGTTCTCGTTTTTGCCCTGTCTTTGGACTTCGATTTTTGTGAATTTCACCCCTTTGTTCCTTCGGTATTCTACTGCTGTTGTTTTGAACCTGGAAATGGAATGTTGTCTCCTTGACATTTACCCCATTTCCTTTCTTTTTCATATATATCATTCTAACAAAATGAATTGTTGTCCATGTCTAGCACTTTTCTACGTACAGTTTATGTCGAGAAAACGCTCATTAAACAACAATACAAAGATACAGAAACGCTAATAGTTCTGTTCAAAGATAACACCTTACCTTCTAAGTACTGCATTCCTAAGCTTCACAAAAATCCATAAAACATCGTTTAATTTCGGCTCCGAGTTATTTTTCTACACAAACGTATGTGAATTTAAGCTGTGAAATTCAATGTAAAATTATACGTTTAAGAATTAATCGTAGCACGGAAGATTCTTAAAAAACAAAAAAAAAAAAAAAAACTACCAAGAAAAATTAAGAAATACGACGTCGAAATTTGCTAGACGTAACAGTTCCTTCATGAAAAATTCAAAATTGACAACTCTACAAGGAATCGCAAGTTTTGCTGTAACTTAGTTTGATCGTTGTTTATAGTGAAGAACCTTACGTTCGACCAAATTAAAGATCGGGATATTTTTCACTTGAATATGATATTTTACGAAATTTTCTGTGCTTCACTCGGGAAAAGACGGAAATTCGATATACTTTATCTTATATATGGTATCGTTTAAGAACCTTTTATTCTTGTCTCCTCATTTAACTGCGCCCTCTCCAGAAAAGACGAATTTCTTACATTTATAATCCCCGATCATTGATTTGCTCTTGTGAAACACCCTAACATTGGTTCACCAGCTTCTAATAATAAGAAAAAAAAGACACCAATTGATTTTGTCTGCATTTGTCGAAATGGCTATATGCGGAAATTAAATCTACAAGTTCGTTATTTAGTTATTTGAGTAAAATATAGATGCAATGTCTGATTTCAGTCTTGTTTCAGTGCAGGCACACTGAGCTTATCAATTTAAAATATAATAAGCTGTCTCGATTTGATGGAGATCAAGTGACCAAAGATGATTTGTAACCAATATTTTATTCCCTTGTCCTTTTGCCATCAATGAACAAATTACTTAAAAAACAGTGAATTCCTGGAATTACTTTGGTACATAGAAATTCAAGGCTCGGACATTATTTAATAGTGATCCAGATGAAGTTATTAATTTAGCTTAATCAGAAGTCTCCTTCTTTAACAGAATTCTAGATAAGGAAATTAAAAAAAAATGTAGAAATTAGAGAAACAATTAAAGCAGATCAGAATCATAGTTCTAAAATTAAAACGTCCAAAAAACTACCGAAACAGATACATTGATTGAACAAAAACAATTAACAGAAAAATCCCATAAAATAGGAGTACCTTTTCTCGTGGTGTACTGTTTCCTTGTTGATTTAAAGTTTACTTGTAACTATGGGTGTATCATGTTGTCTTCCAAACTTGCTTTACATATGTCCTTTTAACAGATTCTTAAGTTCTGACATCAACTTAATTGTTATTTAGTAAAATGCTGTCTAAAATGACAACTTGCCACACCATTACTAGCTTAATCAGTTACAAAACATTATAAGTAAATAATGCTTTCTGAAAATAACTATGTTTTCTTTAAATAAATATGCAAATATAATTTAGAAGACATGTTAAAATGTCAAGTATAACGACTCAATCAGGTGCCATACTTTAAATGATCTATAGAATAGTCACAGGAGTTAATTAACTCTTTTCTTAAACTTTCAGACATTTTAGTCACCTTAAACAGTAAATATTTCAAAAGCAGTCTTGAAAGGTGATCAATATTGGTCTAACAGATTATGTAACAACCCATTAAACTGTAGATTTTGAAACAAAGAACATTCAAGTTTTCTTCATCTAAGCGAAGTGCACTGGCTTGTCGCCTAGGATTGTTGTCTGGCTTTGTTCGGGATTACTGCCTGGCTGAAACACGAGTTATCAGCCACCGATCTAACTATATGACAAGTGCTTGATCATTTATTTCTTGAATTTCTAAAGGCAGGCAAACGAAATATAATTTGATTCACATGGGACAATGACCTTCCAAATATATGGCGATATTAAGCAAATTGAACAAGGCTTTTATTGTTGTTGTTCGTCTGTAACTCGCACATGACGTCTTCAACAATGACAAGACACTTATACATCACAGTAAGTTCAAAACGGACCCTAGCACAAGATTGAGCGGAATTCACTTGGCAATGCTTTTTTATTTAAAATTTTTTGAACAATTTAAATTTCATTCTATGCGAAGGGAGTTTTACTGAAAATGTTATCATTCGAACACAATCCGTATCAAAAGAATTTATCTGAATTTATCACAGTTTATACTACATTATGTGAATTATATTTTCTTATAAAATATTATAATACAGTAGTATTTAAAACAAGATCTGTTTGTAAAACATTACATATGCTGCAGTCGATCCTTGATATTGGGGCAAAACAATAGTATCAACTACGTTTGGTTTGAACTTTGAATTGCATGGCAATGTTAGATATGTAAGCAGTTCTACAGTAAGTGAGAACTGAACCGCCAATAACAAGAATAATCCAAAGACAATGGTAATGCCGGAAACACCAAGATACAAAGACAACACATTAGTACTGCAAAGAAAAGAAAACTGGAAACTCGTTCCTTTATTTGTTTTAAGATTAATATGACTGATATAGTATTTTTGAAAAGGTACAAAAATTCAGCATATAATACAGGCACGATAATACAAAGATGTAGATGCCTCATGGAAAAATGTTCTCGTACAAGAGAAGTTGCGACTTTCACTATGTTTGTCGCCAAGTGTTGGTTTCGGTACCCGTCCAGAACTGTTAATGGAGTAGAAGGTTTCTCTTTAATTTCGATTTCATTACTTTTTTGGTTTCTTTAATGTATAAAAAGGTAGAGGACTGAAGGTAAAACATAAAATTGAAAATTGCTTAAAGAAATAAGGTCATTCTTGGAATCGGAACCGAAATCTGCGGTCTTGGTCTGGATATGACATTTCCTGTGCCTTGACTGTAATATTTATTGGCTTAAGGTAGTTCGGGTGACTAAAACAAAACGGTAGATTTGTCTTATTTTTCTGTGATTGAAAGTATATTTAATTCACTTCAAAATTTTAGTAAAATTGGTCAACGAACCCTTTTTTCCCTGAGAAGCTTCCAAAAATAGCAATATTTTGACCTTTATAGTATAGTCTCTATATGGAAAAAGAATATTTTAGAATTGTTTGTATGATTTTGGTCAAAATATAGTATGCAGTATGTTAAAAAATTCTTTAGAAATATGAAATGCAAAATAGGGGTCACCGAACATATGTTTGATAAAATCATGAAAATGTGATTTTCCTTTATTATATCTTGAGAATTATTCCCCTAAGACTTTCTCAAACGGGCCATATTTTGTAAAGCTAGCACCATAGATGTTTGTTTATTCCATTTTATCTATCACCAATAAACTATTCAGATTCATTTTAATAATATTACAATGGTAAAATCAAATTTTAATCAGATGCGTGAGACGGGTGCACAGTTTTAGATAATGGTACTTGAAATGTAAAAAAAAAAAAAAAAAAAAAAAAAAAAAAAAAAAAAACCACCTGCGTTCCACTGGAAACATACTTCTTAATAAGTCTTGTTATTGTCAAACGGTAATAAAACTTTAGATTAGCAGTCAGTGTGACCTATTTATCTGTCAGCATAAAGTGAAAAAAAAATGCAAAGATGATATAAATTATATCTAGCCTATTACAACTGATAATTAATAATCATATTATACAGTTGTTTATGAAGAGAATACGTAGGAAGCACACCATAAAATATATTAACATTTGATCACCATTGCTTTATTTTATATTCCACTCTTATTCGTTGTGTCTTCTTTAATATAATCGCTTGAAATAACATTTCCTGTCCTGCCGATTGACACTGGTATTTCAAAAATATGTAACTTTCCATGTAATGAAAATTGATGAAGTTGAAATTAAATTCGTTCTTTTTGTAGAAAATTTTAGTACTGAGATGACTATCAATTTGGAGATGCGATTCCAAAAAGATGTTAATTAAGCAGTTTTTCTTTATCTTTGCTTTTGGGGGATATTGATCGGACGCATTTAGCAAGACTTGCGTTATTAATGGAAATAACCCATTCAGAGCATCTTTAAGTAAAAATGAAGGATCTAGCATCGTTTATTTTATGAGCTTGTAAGAGTTCCTGAAGAAATCCAGTCTCGTATAATTACGAGAACAAGTCTGCGAGTAGAGGAGCACATTTCATGCCCAATCGTATATCAACTTTCTGTTGATAAATAGCACCTCCGAATGTGCCAAATATACTATCAATAAGAAAATTTAGTGCCTTAGTGTCGTGTTTTTATTTCCGTACCCTGTGGCTGTGTCGCGTTCTAGTTTTGTCTTTGTTTTCTTGCCATGTCCCTGGATATGGATTTTTGTAATAATTACACCCCTTGTTTCTTCGGTTTTCTACTGACGCTGTTTCCTTTTAAATTAGTTTTCGAAAAAAATGTGGATTGATAACCAAATACATTTTTTTTTGATTGGCAAAGACCTTTTGATTAATACCCTTGATTCATGATTTTTGTTTATCATAGGAAGCTTGGCATATAGCGTGGAAAAATGAAATGTTTTGAGATAATGTTTAGTTGTATATAGTCTACTTTTATGGCGGAACAACTTTCGAATTTGTCTGTTAAACTGGGACAACCGCAAATCAGACTGTTACTTTTGTGCTTCCTTATTTAAAATGAAAGGGGATGATCCAATGTAACCATAGACAGAGCATCACAACATAACCATGAGAAAGATTTTTTGTCACCGATTAACATTCTGATTTCAAACGAGAAAACAAATTAGGTACAGTTAAAATGTGTAACCAACATATATCAATTTCTTGTCTTTAAATATAATTTTAAACACCTTTGAGTTTATGGGCTCCAAACGTTTAGATTTTATCTATACTGAAGAGACATAAGTTGTCGAAATACGCATATGCAGAATAAGAAAGAAATCATAGTAAATACGGTATTTTGTTATTTATCTAAGATATTTGAACGATTTGTGTCTCCAAGCACTGCTTTTTTAAAAATTTTATACCTTTTGAATTACATTTCGTTCCCCCTCCTTATGATTGAACTGATATTTATCACAATCATGATTGCATAAAAAGCATTGGATTGTATTGGATATTAAACCCTCGGTTGACTCACTAGTAGTTTGCCGGTTGTCGCTAGCTGAGCACGACATGCTGATTTTACGGAGTACCTGATGTTTATTCTCGGTTTTTATCGGAGTCCTTAGTTCTGAATGTGTTTTTTCTGTACTTTGTGGATGTCTGATGTCTTTGTTTTGTATCTTTTTCCCCCCTGTCCCTAGTCTTTGATTTACTACTAGTATTTAAAAATCACTTCTCTTGTTCCCTGTTTTATACTGCCGTTGTTTAATAGATTGTATAGTTTGTATTTTGGTCTCATATTCTTTCTCGTTCAGATTTCAATTTCATTTCCTCAAATTCTTAGTATCTATCCAAATATCTAATGAATATATAATGATGCAGGCCTCTCCGGCTTTACCGTTTTCCTATCGTTGTTTACGTTTGTGTTTTATCTTTTTATTTGTGTTTTTCTTGAGTAGTTACCATGTTGATGGTGACATGTAATTGTGATTTTCGGCCATTGTAGGTATATCCTGATATCGCTTGTCTACGAGTTAACTAACATGGATACCTCACATCGGAATTTTGAATTTAATTCATCATTAAATAGACTTTCTCATTAGACATAGCTATCTTCGTGACCGCCTTATTGATCAAGGCTTCAAAAATTCCGTCTCATACGATCAATAAAAAGTTCTAAATAATTATCAGTCCCTTGTGAATAAATCTGAAGCTTCAGTCCCAACTGCGATTCAAGATTCATTTTTTTTATTTAATACTTGGATGAACATTTTCTTTCTACTGCCTACACCTTTTCCATAGCACTTGCTGTTAGGTTGCTACCGGATAGAACTACAATGGAAGGGGAGGGTTGGCGTTCCATAAAAGCTATTAAAGCCACCATTTCTTTCGAAATGTCTGTATCAAGTCAGCACCATGGCGGTTGACAATTTTTTCGGTGTTTTTTACCTGATTTTTCTACTTGCCCAATGGACTTTTCCTCTTGAAGACTCTGTTCGGTAGTTTTGTAATTACTCCATTGAATTTTTTCTCGCAGTTAATTTGTAATATTTTTGTAGACCAGTTTTTGCAAGGTTTTCGTTGACGATCTGGTATGCCTAGTGATTCTCAGTACAGAACGTAATAAATGCAAATACCTAATTACTGTAGATATAGCAAGGACGTTCGTTTCTTGCTGAATTTGACCTGGATATGACATATAAATATATTTGATATATTATTTTACTTGGTACAGCCAGTTTGGGAATATTATACACAAAATGAATCTGTCCCAATGGTATATAGATACGTTATTTGACACAAATAAAATCTAAGTATTGATAAATTGTTGTAAATGTAAAAGAGGGAACAACAGTGGTACAGAGGTCATGCACATTGTCCTTAGATAATACTAACACATATTATAAATTTACCAGTTATCCTTTATATACCGACCCTGTTAATTAAAGAGTTGTTTATAAGAATTATAACGGTCCTATTGGTTTACCACTGCCCTGTAAATGACATCGTGTATCAGGGAAAAGTAGCCGTTATAAGCGCTATAAGTTTAACGTAGGCAGATTTATACGATCACTGTTTTCCGTAAACACAGATTTGCTATTACGAAGATTTGTGATTATGTAAAGCTGCATCAAAAACTTTGTCAAAGAACGTTGCACCTGCTTTGTGTATTTGTCGTTTGATTTCCGCTCATGACAACTCTTTGATTTCCGCTCATGACAACTCTTTGATATCCGCTCATGGCAACTTTGTTCGGTTATTTGATTGTTACCCTCATTTGAAGGACTTTGGCAGGCTTAGAATATAAAATTTTATTCTTATTTTTCACTGTGCCGGACGTTGATGAAAATCTTGCAATTTAAATCAATTTTTGGATAATGTAAATAACACCACATGACATGTGCGTTAATTACTACAAAAGGTCAAGCCGGGAACACTCGTTGAAATGGTTAAAATCAGCACTTATAAACGAGCATATATAAACGCTATATGTAATTCTGTATCATGAGAAACTAAAATTAATGGTTATTTGGATATAAAAAAAGACGAAATGTGAAGATAATTTCTTAAATTTTCTGTATTTATAAAAGATTTTATTCCCAATCGTCATTTGTCGGTCTTTGGAATGTCTCGATGTTTATTCCACATTTACACCATATCTCCTTTCCGTCTATTGCTTCATTAAAAATTCATTTGTAAGAACGTTCTACATCTGTAAGATTAAAATGTCTTCCAAAATTGTAGGAACTAATGAATTTTTAAATAAGATAAAGGTAAAACAAAGTAACAAATGTGACTTCTGTCAAGATGAAATAGAAACAGTTGAATATATATTTTAGTATTGTCCAAAAGTATTTGATAAATGGGAGAATTTTAACCATTGGGTTAGAAAAAAAAATAGGAATAGAATTGCCATTTAATATGAATATTATTATTTTTGACTGTTGAACAAAAGTCCAATAAATCATATCAGAAATTTAATAATGTTACAAACAAAATGCTATATATACCGAAAAAAACTAAATGGTCAACAACTGAATGACCTTGCCTTAATAAATTATCTTAAAGAAAATTCATATTTTGAAAGACATCCATATTATAACAAATTGGAAATACTTGCTGGGACACCGTCCATCCAATTTTTAGTGGTTTATATATGTTTATAAGAAAAAGTAAATAAAGTATTTTTTATAACTAGATTTGAAAATTACTGTATATTCTGTTCTGTCCACAGACATCCTTTGTTATTGTTATTGTCCTTTTCAAAATTAAATGTTTTTTTAATTAAATTCTTAAAGTATTTGAACACTATTAATTTTGTTATAATTATATGTATATAAATTATTATATGACTTAATTCAATTGTCAATAGTAATAGGAAATATCATTTTTTACCTATAAAACATTACAAAAATGTCTTCCTGCAGTAAGTGTAGATGGAATTTTAATTTTTGAAGAGTCTATGAATCTGATTTGTTAACATCTGCAGTAAAATCCGCATTCTCAAAGCCTCGACTAAGGATAGTCCACCATCTTGGAAAATCAGCAGTTCAGTAAATTATTTAAAAGAAAAACAAGCAAAATATTCGTACCGCTTACTTTATAAATGTTAAAAAAATGGATAACAGGAAACACCTACAATGGCTGAAAATTATAATTACATGCAACAATTTGCAAGGGAACTACACAAGAAAAACACGTATAAGACAAAAGACAAACGTAGACAACGATAGGAATTCTGGACAGCAGGACTTGGTACCGGCACTTGCAAAAGCCAGCGGTAGGGTTAAACCGGTTTATGGGTACCCAAACCTCCCCTTTATCTGTCCCGTTTCCCTAAAGTATAAAAACATACGAATAAAACCCAATACAGGTAGACTTCTAACTCCATGACCACAATCTTGAAAGGAGAGAAAAAGACAATACGTAATTTAGAAAGATTGGTCAAGGGGTGCTCGCCACTAAACTGCCGGCTAGCTCAAGGAGCCTAGTCTGCTAGTAGAACACCGTCAAACTACCGAAGAAAAATCAAACTCAAAACTTCCTGAAGGGTTTGGTCAAGAATCATCATAAATTTCAGTAGACATCGGCAGTATCAGTGAGAGGCCAGTGAGTGTGCAAAATTTTCAGGTCACTAACTTAACGGATGGAAGCAGAATATCTTGCCGATAATCTTTTTTTTTATATTGAATTTCATTAGAAAATGACTCGAGGAGTCCGACTGAAAACGTACAGTTTTAACGCTTCGCATTGCAATACTTCATGTGACGTGACATTGCTTATATGGCAATGACTTTCATACGTTTTCGATGATTTTTCTAAATTCAATTTTCAGATGAAAGTTTTTTTTGAGATACCGCATTAGAATGGAGTTTTAAGCTTTGCTGACATAAATCTTGATTTTACCTTTGTGCATATCTAGGTAAACTCAATTTGCGACTCTGTAGTAAGTGTAAATGGAAATTTGTTGTCGCTACACTACATTTACAAATCATGCCAATTATTTAACTGTTCAATATAAAAACAGCTTTTTATTAGAAAAATCTCCACAAACGAAGCCTAAAGCCAAAACATAGATTAATTAAATGATAGAAAAATTAAATATTGCATGCAATGGATAAAACAATAAAATTGAATGATTTCTCACGTCTCTTTGTGTCTTTGTTCTCGTTTTTGCCATGTCTTTGGACTATGATTTTGGAAATTGTTACTACCCTTGTTCCTGTTGTTTCAACAGGAAAAGGAAGGGAAACGGGGAATGTGTCAAAGAGACAACGACCCAAAGGGGAGTAATAACACTTAAACGGGGTTCTAATGTTATCAAAATGTCTACCTTTAAATAGGATTCAAATGTATCAACAAAACAACAAATTTCAAAGGTTCCCATGATGAAAACAAGTCTACAATTTAATAGGTTCAAACGATATCAACAAGAGTATAATTAAATCAGATTTCGATGATATTAAACTGTCTTCGATTCTACGAGATCCAAATGATAATAACAAGTCTATAATATAAAGGGTTCAAATAATATTAACAAGTTTAACTTCGGTACTTTGTTATTTATAATTTAACATAGTTCGAATTATATAATAATTCGTAAAGGTTCCGCGGAACCTAGTGTCTCGCCTGCTCACTCCACTATAATTCTATTTTCGTCTTTATTAAGATGTACTGGCTAAGTAGAATTCCAAGAAACTACTGGTGTTTGACAATTTCGGGAAATTTACCAAAATTGGAATGCAAAATTTATGAAATCTAACCAATGAAAATAATGTTTTTGACTAAAATTCCTCAAAACACATGGTTGCAAAGAAGAATTCCCAAAAATTGCTTGTCTTGATGAGTTTCAGGAAATTTACCAAAACTGGAACCATATTTTTTCATTCTTAAGTTTTCAGAATTATGTCTTGTATGAAGAAATTGCCAAGATATTTGATTGTATGCAAAAATTTCAAAAATTGTTAGTCTTGGACATTTTCAGAAAATTTACCAAAGTTGGAACCGGAATAAAATTCTGAAAGCTTATTGTGCATCTATGGACTATATGCAACAATTCTACATTAAAACTAAAGTCCTTATTCACAATTTTGTTAAAAAATTGTTGATATATGGACCTAAATAGAAAATTTAGCTAAATTCATTGAAGCGGAAAATATAGGTCCAGGTGACATAATTCTGGTATTGATGTTGGTCCCTTCTAAAGATGTAACCAGTTACCAATAATCATCAGTCTATGGCATATAGTTGCTGAGATATGGTGCAAACAAAAAAATTTCATGGAAAAGAACTAAGTCCAACTAATGGAAAAATACGAAAAAATTGGAATTGTTTTTTTTTTCAAAAAATAAACTTGGGAAACAATAAAAAAGGTTGTACTGAACACTATGTCAAAATTTCATTGATATTGAACATGATTTGAGAAAGTTATTGAAGTTCAAAAAAGTTTAACATTTGGGTTAACCAAATGTTAACGACGCCGACGCCGACACCGACGCCGAAGACGACGGAATCTATGCTCGCTATGTCTCGCTTTCGCGACATTCGTCGCAGGCGAGACAAAAAAGTCTGTTGGTGACAAAACAAGCCTATAATTTAACAGATTTCAAATATTGTATATTAGTCTACAATTTAAAAGGATTTGAATAGTATGAACTAAAATTTAGTTTGATAGTCGAATAGTGAACAAGAAAAGTGATGATTACAAAAAGCAAAGTCAATAGATGGGAACACAGAAAAACAAAGACAAAAACAATGACGTGAGACAGCCATAAGGCACGGAAATAAAGAGAAGAGGTTCAGAACTAAGGCATTCATAGTGTGAACTCCCATGAAACCGGGAGTGACATAAGGTGCCACGGAAGGGTAAGCATGTCCTGCTCCGGTAGCGGCACCCGTCACACTAACAGTGAGTCAATCCAGGGTTGAGTCAAAACGGCGGGTTATGTCCAATCCGTGAAGACGTGAATTCTAGCTGAAAATGTCCGATTTTATTTTGGACACAGACACGTCATAACTTTGAATTATGTCATGGTGAAGGCCATAGAATTTCTGGAGGAATGAAAATAACAAATGCTGAACAAACTCCTGAATTAACAGCTTGTGGGACAGTGTTTTCTCTCTATTCAAAAATTCACTGAATAAACTACCTGCTCGACACTAACGAACTAACTGTGAAATGTATACTCCCTCCATAGGCTGGTGAGGTAGGTAATATTGTTGCTCTTAAAGAAAAAAAAAACAATTGGGACGCTTAAAATCATCTTGTTTGTCAAATAGTTAAGATTTCAAATGTCCATCTTCGTCATTGCATATTAAAAGATCTAAGTGCGAAGCTGAATCAGGTGTATCAGTAATTAACAATGAAGGGATATGGAGTAAATGGAAAGGAGACAAAGTCTCTACAAATACATGGTAATAATAAGCAATGGAACAACGCTTTTATTGTTGTTCTTCGTCTTGAAGTCACCATGAGCCTTCAACAATGAGTTTTACTCATACCTCATAGCAAGTTCAAGACGGCCCCTAGCACCGGTTTGAGCGGAATTCATTGCTAATTGTCGAGCAACGCTACATCCATGCTTTTTTACCTAATGATCCAAGCTCATTGGGATAGATCTGATGTAAATATTCCTCGAATTTTGGATTATCTAGAGAAATACATCGTCTAGAAGCCGAAATTAAATCACTGGGCTAAATGTTTTTTCAGTGTTAGCCCTTGTAAAATTTTGGCCTCATAAAAGAAAGGGACCAAATAAAAGTGACACGCAGATAGATGCCATGTGAATCCCGATTGTTTGTTGAAAATCGTATCCTCCTCTTTCGACAAAAATGTTGTCTATCAAAACTTGTAACATCTTTATTCCGACATTCTCAGTGTACTTCTTGTTTGACTCCGTGCGGTTCTTTACAAAATATGTTTTGACTTTCCCCACAACTAAATAAGAGTATCTCGGTTCCCCATTTTCAGTGCAGAAACAAAATTTATCAAATCAGAAATGACTGTGCGGCAAGGTAGTATAAAGAGTACAAAAATCAAAAGTTTGTATGGTATGGCAATAGGTGAGATTGGTTTAAGATAGCTGTTCAATGAGATATTTTGACTCTTTTAGAATCCACATCTGATTGACACCACTCTTGGAGTAGACTTTATCACAGAAACTTTTCAGGACATATCTGCCTACGGTCAATAAAGTACATATAGCAAGGATCTTAGAAAGAGGCTTCAAATGATACCAACAAATAAATAAATAAAAGAAAATATTCCATGGGACACGGATGCCCCCGCAAGATATTCTAATCAGCAAACAGAACTGCATAGAAAACTAAAAAATATTCTTTAATGCAAAATATTCCTAAACCGTATGATGTTTCCTTGAAAAGGAGATACATGGTTCAACTCGGTTTGACAAAATGACAAAGCTTCAAATCAAATATCTAATCATTACTACAAACAAAAGCTGAGAAATCCTTGACAAAATTTTCAATGGCTTTAATGGAAAAAAAATCAAAGTTATCGGCAAACAGGAAGAAGATGAGAGACAGTCTTGAAACGGAAACACGGTACACCTCATCATACCAAAGATTTAGATAAAATATAAATTCATTACTGCATACATCAGCTGAGAAAATCCTTGACGCAAATTGTCAATATTTGCCTATAATGAAAAAAAATCAAAGTTATCAGCAAACTGAAAATAGACGAGTGAAGAACTTGAAAAGGTAAGACACAGTACACCTTAGCATATCAGAGCTTTAGACTAAATATCAAATGATTACTGCATACACAAGCTGAGAAATGCCGTCTTAATATCTTCTTTTTATTTCCGTGCATTGTAGCTGTCTCACGTCCAAGTTCTCTGTTGCCGTTTTTGCCATGTCTTTAGATTTCGATTTTTGTGGTCTTCGCTTCCCTTGTTCCTTCGGTATTCTATTGCCGTTGTTGCATACACAAGCTGAGAAATGCATGACGAAAATTTTTTGGATGTACGTTCTGACGGACGGACAAGGGTAACACTTAATGCCCATGCCAACTTGCGGCGGGGCATAAAAACACATAACAGGAACCATCTAAAAAAGCTGAAAATTACAATTACATGCTACAATTTGCCAGACAACTTCACAGGAAAACAAAAATAAGACAAAAGACAAACGTAGACAACGATAGGAACTCAAGACAGTCAGACTTTGTACCGGCACTAGCAAACACCAGCGGTAGGATTAAACCGGTTAATGGGTACCTCCACTTTCTCTGTCCCGTTTCCCTATATGAATCTTATATTTTATAGGGTTCAAATGATTTGAACAATTCTACAATTTAAAAAGAATGCTTTTGTTTTAACAGAAAAAAACTATTTTTTTTATTCCATAAATATAAATAAAAAGCTACGTCGAGCGCAGCATGATACAACCGAAGCATGTCGACGCTTAAATTTGAACGACTTTAATTTAAAGTTAATGTGGACACAGTTAAGCTACTGACACAGTTACTGTCTGGACATAAATTCGGAAAATAAGATTAGCCCTTATAGCTAGGAAATCTTTTTTCATATAGAATCCATTGAAAAACTGCATCAAAAGCGGGGTAAAATAATAAAAAAAATCTCTTAACAGTAAAATACGATTGCATACTACAGATTGGAAATTTTCTCAGTATCATACCAATATACGACCACAGTTTTTTTGCTGTTGCGCAAACAAGTAAGAGCTTTGCAAAATCGGTTTACTCATAATTTATAATGACGAATACAATGAAACAATCCCATGGAAATCCAAAACAGAATGAAAAAAAAAAAATAACCAATTTGATAAATTGTGATTTTGGTCTTTAGACTCCTCATGGTAAGAGCGATGCAAGATTTGATCACAAGGAATACAAAACCATTAAATTCCGATGAAGATTTTACATATTTTGAAACATTGCAATATTTTGCACCTTTTACTTCTTATAGCTCTAAAATGTAAAGGCTACGTTAAATCTATTGACACACTGCAAAACCTTTCAACAACGAGATTCTAAAGAAAAAGTCCCATCAAAATCCAGAAAAGGATAAAAAATAGGTCATCTGCACATTTCCTCATGGCTCAAAAAGACCAAGTAATCAAAAACCTATTGGTAAAGCGCCATATTTATTTTCATATGAGATTGAAAATTCTCCCCGGATCACAATGAGAGACGCCCCATCAAAATCCGTTAAGTAATAAATATTCTACATCCAAATACTCGAAATACCAGATTTGACCCTTTTAACCCCTTTTTAATAAATATAGGACTCAGTAGTAGCATAATGTAACGGCATCATATCAACCATTGAAATTTGTACGGGTGTGTGTAGTTTAAAGTTAATGTGGATAAAGTTTAGAGCTTGACCCAATAATTAGCTGGACACAATAAGGAGACTGTCAAATACCTTACTAGGAACATAAAACTTAGCCCATTTGATCTTTTAAAGCTCGGAAATGGTAAGAGCTATGCCAAATACGTTGACATTCGAACGAAAATTTACAAAAGAAATGAGTCAAAAGAAAATTGTCCCATCGAAATCGATGTAAAATCAAGAGTTCTGATAATAAAGATAATTGAAACTTTGACCCCTAGTAGCACTAAATTGGCAAAACTACGCCAAATCTATTGACATACTACCATAAAACGAGAGGAATTTGAAGAAAACAGTCATATAGAAATCGAAAAATACAGATTTTAAATACTGTGGAAAATTGCAATTTTGGTCCTTTTGATCCCTTTAAGTTCGAAAATGGTAAAGCTACGTCAAAACTTTGACAGCTAGCAAAAAGAGAAAGGAATCAAATGAATAATCCCATAGAAATCTGATGAAAAATTAAGATTTCATATATTTTGATAAATTGCAATTTGGCCCCATGACCCTTCATAGCTGGGAAAAGTTAAGACCGACACCATATCAGTTGCCTAACACCAAACTATTACAGGAGGAATCCAAAGAAAAAAAACATCTTAACGAAAGCCGATGAAAACTAGAAATTTCAAGAAATATGCACATTTGCAATTGTGGCCCTGTTTGGCCCCCAATTACTTTGAAAGAAATGAGTCATTTAAATTAGATAGGAAGATTCAAATCAGACAAAAGATAAAAAAAAGTTGAGATTTTTAAGATTCATCCCTTTTGTGCCAGATTTATCTCATGAACAGTACATCCAAAGTGAAAACCATTGACATATTTTAAATAAACGCCTTCCAAGTCCCATCAATAATAAATATTCAACAGACAAATGCATGTATAAGAAAACACCTAATTTGCCCATTTGTAAAAAAAACTGGGCCGGACCACAATAACCGAAACCAACTCAGCCTTCCTTTTGTGCTAATAAAAATTGCTTTAAAATTTCATAAGTATTAATAAACTGGATCTAAAGTTATTGATGAAAAATAAAAGTGTCTACAGAAGAAGACAGTGACAACGAATACGACAGCGTCATACCATAATGCGAACTGAAATTTTTTGTGGTCCTATAAACGTCGGGATATCTTCCAATTGCATTAAAATTATGAGTCATTAAAACCCATTTTCCAATGTCCCATGCGAAAAAAGACGAACTTGTCTTACTCATGGATGATATCTCTATTTTGAATATGGTCTCATGTAGAAACACATATTCCTGTTCTCTCTTGCCTGACACTACTCAAGAAATAAAAAGAAATTTCTTACATGAAATTAAAAGGGATAACAAGAAAGATATCCCTTTTCATTGATTTCCTCTCATGTAAGACCCTACTACCGTCTGAAGAATATAAACCTTTAAAGATTAACCTTATAAAATAGAAAAAAAAAATTGTTATGATATTTTATTTTTACAATGTCTGATTTAAGGACTGTTTCAGTGCCTTCATGTCAAGCCTATCAAATTATATATATCTAGCTGTCTCGATTCGATGAAGATCAAGCGACTAAAGTTGATTTGAAGCCAATATGTCATCCCCTTGTCCTTTTACCACCAAGGATCAAATTGTCGAAAACAACGGCAGTAGAATACCGAAGGAACAAAGCACAAGATTACACAAATCAAAGTCCAGAGACAAGGCAAAAGCAAGAACACCAAAAGACGGAAGACCAAAGACACCACATGCCTACAAAACACTCGAATGTTACATATACAACACAAAAAACTAAAGCACTAACAGTGTGAACTCTCAATAAACAAGAGTGACATCAGGTGCCCCGGAAGGGTAAGCATGTCCTGCTCTGTGCACAGCGAAATGCTGGCATATTACTTTGATAGAGATAAAGAAATGACTTAATACCGAAGTTTCTGTAAATTTAAATTCTGCATATGCGCATTTCGACAACTTATGTCTCTTCAGTGCAGATAAAATCTAAACGTTTTGGAAGACCATAAACCCAAAGATGTTTAAAACTGATAGAGGACAAATAACCAATATGATCTAAATGTAAAACCAAAATCAGCTAAGGACAGAGCTTTGCATGAGGGAGATATTCCTTAGTTTTCCACAAAATTTACAAAAATTTAGATATTGTAAGGTTTCAAATAGAATCGGCTTTGAGGCTCATAAAGCATGTAGTAGTGATTCAGATGATGCTTAATTATATAGCATTGCTTGATTCGGACATTCTTAACATACTAGATATACAAGATTTAAAAAATAGGTAATTAAGCAAATTAGACATAGTGGCTACCTTATAAATCAACTCTTCATAACATTCGTCTCATGCTATTATTAAAAGAGTTCTTCAATAGATATCAGTCTTTTGTGGAAAAATTTGAAGTTTCTGTCGGAACTCTAATTAAAGATTCTTTCTTTATTTAATACTGGATGATCTTTTCTTTTAACTGTGTACAACCTTTCAATGGAAATTGCTGTTGAGTTGCTACCGGACACTACCGCAATGGAAGGGGAGGTTTGACTATCTATAAAACCGGTTTAACCCACCAGTTCTTTGGAACTGTCTGTACAAAGCCAGGACCATTACGGTCAACAATTTTCCCTTTGGTTTCCACCTGATTTGTCTTTTTGTCTCATGGACTTCGGCTCTTGACCATTCTGTTCGGTATTTTTGTTATTATCCAAATTTAAGAAGACGAGTCAGTCGGTTACCATCTGAGGTCACCATGAAGTAAGTTGATTACATATAATGATGTATGGAATATTTACAGGAGTTAAAAACACTTTTCTTAAACTTTCAGACGTTTTAGTCACCTTAGACAGTAAATGTTTCAACAACAGAAAGGTGATCGATATTGGTCTGACATATTATGTAACAACCCATTAATCTGTAGATTTTGACACAAAGAATATTTAATTTCTTCATTTAAGTGAAGTGAACTGACTTGTAGCCTAGGATTGTTCGTCTAGCTTTGTCCGGGATTTATGTCTGGATTCTTCGGGATTGTCGTCTGTCTTAAACACAGGTCACCGACCTAACCTAACTATATGACAAGTGTTTAAACATTTTTTTTTAAATTTCTTAATGCAGACAAACGAAATATAAGAAATATGATTTGATGACAACACTGAAAAAGTAACGAATTTGGAGTAAATAAGGGTAATAATTACCGAACAGAGCTGCCAAGAGTAAATGTACATAGGCCTAAACTTCTTAAAATAAATGGTGATATTAAGCAAACTGATCAAGTCTTTTATTGTTGCTCTTCATCTGGAACTCGAAAATGACGTCTTCAGTCTTCAACCATGACTAGAAACTTATACCGCATAGTAAGTTCAGAACTGATCCTAGCACACGCTTTAGCGGAATTCACTTGTATAAATGGCAGTAATTTTGATTTAAAAATTTTGAACCACATAAAATTGCATTCTACACGAAGAGAGCTTTACAGAAAAATGTTTTTTTCTCAAAAGTCATTATTTCAAACGCAATTCGTATAAAAAAAGGATTTATCGTAATTTATCAAACCGTTTATGCTACAATAATATGTGACTTATATTGGTAATTACAGCAGTATTAAAAACAAGATCTGTTTATAAAAGATTACATATACCCCAACGATAGCAAGTTCTGATAGGAAGTTCCGATCCGTTATATGGGGGCATAAAATAATGGTAACTACATTTGCTTGACAATGTTAGATATGTATGCAGTTTTATAGTTAGTCAGAACCGAAACGTCAGATACAAGAAAAATCCAAAAGATAATGGCAACGTTGGAAACACTAAGAACCAAACACATCACACATATGGCAAAATCTTACCGTTTTGCTCATTTGCATATATCGCCATTTTTATCGCCATTTTTGGACAAAATGGCGCCAAAATATCAAATACATTATGAAAAGAAATGAAACATTTTCATGAAGGGCCCGGACATTTTATAAAAAATGTCAGTTTTACATGAATAAAATGTACAGTTTACGTTTCCCTCCTTCACCACACATTCAAATGAATAAAACATCTTAAAAATTCAAGGTTCCCAGAAGGAAATAATATTTGAAGCGCATTGCATAGTATTGTCTTTGTCAAGATATTGCAAGATGTCGATTTTCTGTGATTAGAAATTGAAATTGTCAAGTAATCTCAAGATGTAAACAACTTGACATGAAATAATATGCAAGTGTTTAACAATAATAATTCAGTGATATACCTACTTACATCAACAGAAATGAAATAAAAGTTATCACGAATGTTAAAAAATGCATGTTTTTGATGAGGACCTTATGAAACTGTCCCAATTTTGTCAACATTTACACAGATTTCACATTTATTTCATGAAATTCGCGCCGGAAACTTTATTTGTGCAGGTAAGATTAGAGTCGAATACGGTGAAAATGATAATATTATTCGGTAATTGAAAAAGTGGATTCAGGCACTTCTCTATGGTCACGTGGTATAACTGCCTATGAATATTCATAAATTTGTATAAAAAAAGTAACCCTCATTTTGCCATATGATAAGCACGGATAAGAGACACACATGCAGAAAAACATGGCCCACGGACCATTTGGTTTGATATTCAAATTTTTGAAACAGTACATAAAAATACTGTACACAATGCAGGCACGATAATACAGACAAGGAGCTGAAGATGCTATATGACAAGATTCTTCTCATACACGACAAGTTGCAACTTTTACTATGTTTATCGCTAAGTGTTTGTTAAGGTACGGGCCCATGGCTGATAATGTAGAAAAAGCTTTTCTCTTTAATTTCATTTTTTTTTCGGGGTTTCATTTACGTATAAGAGGGTAAAACATAAAATTTAGAATAGTTTAATGAAAAAGGGTCATTTTTGTAATCGGAACTGAAATGAAAGACTTGGTCTGGATATTTCCATTCCCACGCCTTGGCTGTTATCTTATTCGTTTAATGGTTATTGGAATGTAAAACAAAACACCTGCCTATCACTGAAAACACACCTAATAAGTCTCGTTATTGTAAAAAGGTGATAAAACATAGGATTAGCAATCAGTGTGACCTATTTATCTGCCGGAATAAAGTACAAAAAAATGTGCAAAAAAGATATAAATCATCATTAGCCTATTACAACTGATAATTAATAATCATGTTATATTGTTGTTTATGAACAGAATAGGTAGGAGGTACATCATTTTTCAATGTTTTTTTTTTTAAATTTGATACATTTCATTCATTTGTTGTTCCTTTTTATTCATTATAGTTAGAAATAACATTTCCTACGAGTTGACATTAGTAGTCGTCACAAATTAACACATTCTTAGGCCAGTAACGTGTGTATTTATAGAATGTTCAAGAAATTTTGTTTAAAAAGGAAATACACTTTATACTGACAACAACCATTTCGGCCATTTCCATAACCTCCCGCATCAGAAAGTCCGGAGTACAGGCTACGGTAACCTGCTTGTTTAAATATTTATTCAGCGAAAAAAGGAATCAAGCTTGACCTAGACTAATTCAGACTTTTTTGTTTTATCTCGGTTAAGTTTCAAACTTAACGAAAAACGCTAGTGGACAACTTTATACAGAAAATGTAGATTTAAACGATTTTTCCAAATTTAATTTGGTACTGTATGAGGGTTAGAGGAGTAACACGTACCGTGATGTTTAATTGGTTTTGTCTCAAGGTTAGCAAATGACAATAACCAATCAGCTACCTAACATATCTTTCAAAAGCATATTTTCCTCACTTACTATGTGACGGGTGCTGTTAACAGAGCAGGACATTCTTACCCTTCCGGAGCACCTGATGTCACGCTCAGTTTCACTGGAGTTCACACTGTGAGTGCCTTTGTTCTGAATGTTTTTCTGTTTCTGTGCTTTGTATCTGTCTAACGTTATTGTTTTTGTGTCTAACGTCATGTTTTCTGTGTTCTCGTTTTTGCCCTGTCTTTGGACTTCGATTTTTGTGAATTTCACCCCTTTTTTCCTTCGGTATTCTACTGCCGTTGTTTGATTAGCATCATGATTTCAAACGGCAAAACAACTAGATATAGATAAAAAAATAAAACCAACATAAATCAATTTTCTTGTCTTTGAATAAAGTTATCATTTCATAACAAGTCAGGGATATCTTCAGCCTCTGTTACTTTCGTCCCTTCAGAAATTCTATGGCCGACACCACAACATCATAGATAGATATGAAATGTCAGTGTCACAAAAAAAATGACATTTTCAGCTAGATTCGCGACTTCCCTGATTTGACATTACCGGTTTTGACTTTACCCTGGATTGACCCCCTGACAGTGTGACGGGTGCTGTGCACAGAGCAGGACATGCTTACCCTTCCGGGGCACCTGATGTCACTCTTGTTTATTGAGACTTCACACTGTTAGTGCTTTAGTTTTTTGTGTTGTATATGTAATGTTCGTGTGTTTTGTGGGCATGTGGTGTCTTTGGTCTTCCGTCTTTTGGTGTTCTTGCTTTTGCCTTGTCTCTGGACTTTGATTTGTGTAATCTTGTGCTTTGTTTCTTCGGTATTCTACTGCCGTTGTTTTATCTGAAACATATTTGTAGGAAGTGTGTCTCCGAGGAATGCTTGTTTTAAATGAGATGCCTTTTGAAGTGCGTTTCGTTCCCCTTCTCATGATTAAAGCCAAGATATGAGAAAATTCGATGATTCATAAATATGGTTGCATAACAAGGACATTTTTTTAAAAGAACTGTTATTTACATCGTTCTTTGATTGACACAAAATGCAAGACGTTTGACAGCTTGACAGCTTCTATGTATTGATATTTTGATACGGCACGATATAATACAAGTAATAAATAAAGATAAGATGCTGGATGTATTGAGTAATGATTGGACAAAAAAACATGTAATGCACTTATAAATGTTTTAATTACTCGTGTACTTTCAATATTGATTAACTTATATGTCTTAAATCCACCACCTTTCACTTAAAATTATGGTTTCACGTATGTTATGTCCAGAGAGAGAGAGAGAGAGAGAGAGAGAGAGAGAGAGAGAGAGAGAGAGATGGTTATGGTTACCATAACTTGATCGTCGAACCACGAATTCAATCAAACAGAGATTGGGTAGGTCTTTGAAATCTGGAAATATACTTTCGATTCTTGAACCTATAAAAACATTTGAGGAAATCATCCATTGATGCATTTATATGTAAGGTTTATTTTAACACAAATGTTGATTTACCAGTTGTACTTTTTGAACACGTGAAAGGATGGGATTTCAAATGGATTATTTCTGCGCAAATGTATGTTTTTACAGGCGGGCTTCCCTCACTCTCCCGGAATCTTTTAGATGATTTTCAATGTATGATGAAATTTTGAACTTGTGTAGAGAAGGTATGAAAAAGAAAGGAAATGGTGTAAATATCAAGGAGACAACATTCCATCTCCAGGAAAAAAAAAAAAAAAAAAAAAAAAAAAAAAAACAAAGCATCTTGGGGTCACCGTACGATATTCAATACAGATAGAAACCTCAACCTTAATGCAGTCCCTAAAAGGCTGCAAAAAGTAGAAAAGTGAAGAAATCGATGCAAACAAACCAAATCCAATAACCCAAATATAAAGAAACTAAAATTTAATAAGAAATAAGAACAAGCCAATGACCAACATACTCCTGACTTGGGAAAAGTGAAAAATTGCGGTGGAGTTTAACTCGTGTCCTGGATCTAAACCTATGTGTGTTAAATGGCTATAATTAAATACACAAAAAGACTCACGGTAAATTTCAAACTAGAAAGAAAGTCCAACTTATCAAGACGGGTACCTTTACAATGAAGTACATAAAAGACGATAAACACGAGTACTGCCCTGAAAGATGCTCGCAGTTACTGACTATGATATCAAGCCTTCTTACATATGTAACAACGGCATTAGTATGCGGACAGAACAGGAGAAGTGATGATCACAAAAATCAAAGTCAAAAGACATGGCAAAAACGGCAGCAGAGTAAAACAAAGGCAAAACAAGGACGTGAGACCGGGCGTGAGACTGCCACAAGGCACGGAAATAAAAAGACGACATTAAGAACTAAGGCACTCATTGCATTAACTCCCATGAAAACCTGGATTGACATCATATGCTTCGAAAGGGTACGCATGTCCCGACGACACCCGTCACACTATCAGTTAGGCATATGTTGTTTTGAAAGATCTGTTTTGTGGCGGATTTATTAATGTCATTTTCTAACCCTTGGACAAAACCAATTAAATTCCATGATACATGTAATTTCATTAATAGCACAAAGGTTAAATTTGAAAAAAAGCTTTTGTAAAACTGTATATTCAAATTTTCACAAGGACAAATCGGTAGCAAAAACAACATCACTCACGAAGACAAAACTTACATTTTATAGTATTGTACAGAAGACAACACGAAAAACTTAAGTACTGATATTGTGAATTCCAACAAAAAACCGGGATGGACATTAGCTGCTCTTGCTCTGCTAGCGGCACTCGTCGTAGTATCAATGAGTCAAACCAGGGTTGAGTCAAAACCGGTTTTGTTAAATCCACGGAAACGTGAAATCTAGCTGAAAACGTATGTCTTCATTTGGGACACAAACACGTAATATCTGTCAATGATATCATGATGACGGCCATAGAATGGGTAACAAAGGCTGAACAAATCCACGACTTTGCAGCTTTTTGGAATGAAATATGAAATGTTATTTTAAAGTGTAAAAAAATGGATTGGTGGTATGTGCTATATTCAGACACTACATTTACAGTAACTTCGGTATTATGTTATTCACATCTTAATAGAGAGAAAAAGGGTGCAGTTGGTCTGATATTCATTTCGTTCCACATTTGCAATTTCTTTTTTTTTTTTTTAACATAACAAAACGTTTATTGCACTAATTGCTGTTAACAAATATTTATAGGGTACAGCATTCCCCTATAAATGTATACATGTTATGCATTAATCTGAATCATGAAATCAATATATATATAAAAGAATATTTAAAGTTCTATTGTTATAAATTACTCATATTCCAGAAAAAGTAATGTTTTTTTTCAAATAATAATCAGAATTTAACGTACTGTTATCAAAATCGTATTTCCTTTTGATAAATTCATTTCTAAATAAAGAAAAGGTATCAATTTGTTTTGTTTTTCTATCTGAAACATAATGAGACTTGTGGATGGTATATAATACTAAAGTAAAAATAAAATTTAATCCAAAATATTGTTCTTCTGTAATTTTATATCCATATACCATTGTTTTTAAATTAATCACGTGATCTCCAATATGAAGTTTCCTAAATAGTAATTTGATTTTATTCCAGAATACATTGAAATATTTACATTTTATGAAAAAATGATCATATGTTTCTATTTCATTACATAAATCACATATTGGATTTTCGGCTAATTTCCATATTGACAAAAGTTGTTTACATGGTAAAATATAGTGTAATAACTTCCATTTAAATATTCTTAATTTGTTGTCTTTTAAGTACGTATAATTAAAATGAAGAGTATCTCTGATTTTGAATTGAAGATTAAAATCACCCAAAGAGGTTATCCATTTCGAAAACCCAACTGGTTTTTCACATTCGAATGTTACCAATATTTTATACATTTGATTCGACGAAATATCTTTTAAATTGTAATGTTTCCCATTTTTATCAGAAATATACATCATTGCACTAGTTTGGACCTTAGTTTTTATTGATTCATCGTTTTGCAATATGTTCAGCCAATGTTTTGGAATTGCTTTAATTAATTTTGAATATTCACTGAACCAATTAGCTTTTAAAGATATTTTTTCAAGAATAACATTTTGTGAGATAACACCTTCAGAGTTAATTATATCATTAACATAAATGACATTATTTCTTATCCACTCTTTATAAATAAGACTTTTTCCCTGAAATTTTACATACTTATTTCCCCATATTATTTGTTGTCTGATTTCACATTTGCAATTTCATTCTCTCAAATTTCGGTCGACAATTTTTCCGCTTGTTTTCACCTGATTTGTCTTTTCGTCACGCGGACTTTGGCACTAGACAACTCTGTTCGGTAATTTTGTTATAACTCCCAGTCCTCGTATCTATTCTTATATCTTATATCTTATATCTAATGACTTTACAATAATGAGTCACCTTGATACTTCTCATCGGAATTTTGAATTCTATTCGCTTCTTCTGGCAATTCGTAATAATTTAGTAGAACAAAAATAACTATTTCATATTTCAACAATTTTTCTTTATAAGATCAGTTATGCCTAGGGATTCCGAGGAGAAAAGGTAATAAATTACAAAAAAAAGTTTTATGAATAACTTCCAAACTTAATCATGCTTAGTTTTAGACAACAGTGGGTTTTACCAATTACTGTATATATAACAAAAATGTTCGTTTCTTGTGGATTTTGTCACGGCCATGACATATAAGCATAATTAGATAAAAAATAACTATTTCATATTTCAGCATTTTTTCTTTATAAGATCAGTTATGCCTAGGGATTCCCAGGAGAGAAGGTAATAAATACAAACTTCCAATTACTTGATCATGCTTAGTTTTAAACAACAATAGGTTTTACCAATTACTGTATATATAACAAAAATGTTCGTTTCTTGTGGATTTTTACACGGCCATGACATATAAGCATATTTGATATATTATATTACGGGATACTGCCATTTTGGGAATATTATGCACAAAACGAATCTCCCCCAATAGTATATAGATACGTTATTTGATACAAATAAATATGATTATTGATAAAATGTGGTAAATGTAGATGAGAGAAAGATTCAACAGTGGTTCAGAGAGAGGCCATACATGATTTACATTGAAAATATTAACACATTATATACCTATCCCGTTAGTTTACCAGTTGCTTATAACAATTATAACAACCTTGGTGATTTACCGCTGCCAAATAAGATGATATCGTGTATCACGAATATTCGTTTAAAACGCTATTACTTTGTGTTACAGTATGAAACATAAGACACATATTAAAGACTGTTTATACGATCAGTGCTTTCCGTAAAAAACGTCAAATTTTCTAGAAAAAGTTTTTTTGGTCGCGTAAAGCTGCATTTAAACCTTTGTCAAAGAACTTTGAAGTGCTTTAATGGAATAGATCTTAATCATTTTAATTGACTTTGACGAAGGTTTACGTAATTTGACCAATCAAAATTATTTTTCGGAATATAAATAAAGCCACATGACAGATGCATGAAATTTGTCTAAGGTTCTAACAGGCTGTTATCCATTCGCAGCCCAAACGTGTCACAGACACAACTCTATTTGATTATGAACTTATAATATCAAAATACACATAATAAATAAAAATTACGAAAAATGAATAAAAAAGAGAGGATTGTAAGCGATAAATAGAATAAACGATTTTGATTGGTTTAATTTAACTCTGAATACCGGTTTCCGTTTCTGATTGGACGAACGTGAAATATCAAATACCGATTTCCGTTTCTCGTTTCTCATTGGATAAATATCAAAACTATGAATAGCGTTTTCGGTTTAAACTCGAATTTCCGATACCGAACTAGGGTTTTCGGCGTAATACTATGTATATCGATCGGAAACCCCTAGTTAAGGTGCGGTATACCTGGTATTTCGGACGAAAACCCCTAGTTTTTGTTCGAAATACTAGGTATACCGCATTTTTGTTACTATCGCGTGCCATATTTTGACAGGAAGCAAATATTGAATAACAAAATACCGAAGTTACTGTTAATTTATTTTCTGCATATGCGCATTTCGACAACTTATGTCTCATCAGTGCAGATCAAATCAAAATCATTTGGTTGACAATTAAAAAAAAGAATTAAGAATAAAAAAAGAACATGTTACAGCTGGTAGAGAACAAATAACCAAAAGGACATTTAGTATGATAAAAAATGAAAGGATATGGATATTCATTTCGTTCCAGATTTGCAATTTCATTCTCGTGCAAATTGCATGAACTGATTAAATTCAACTCTGTGAAGTAAAATAGAGAGAGAGAAGAAATGTTAAGTTAAATTCTATATTTGTTAAACAAATTGGAAATCAATAAAAAAAATATATATATATATTTATATACATATATTTTTTAACAAAATGATCCAGTAACCTTTAACTGTTGTTCTTTATAAGGTGTCCGGAATGTTTTATTAATAACTAAATACCGAAGTTACTGTGAATTTAGATTCTGCATTTGCGCATTTCGACAACTTATGTCTCTTCAGTGCAGATAAAATCTAAAAATTTGGAAGACCATAAACCCAAAGATGTTTAAAAACTGATAGCGAACAAATAACCAATATGATCTAAATGAAAGGCCAAAATCAGCTAAGGACAGGGCTTTGCATGAGGGAGATACTCCTTAGTTTTAATTGGAGCATTCTTACGGAGAGGATTTAATAGATATATGGTTACTTGGGAGAATTCCAAAATATTACTGCTTTAAGTGTTTCAGAAAATTTACCAAAGCTTGACTCAACATACCGGTATTTAGAATCAAATTTATTACGAATGTGTTTTTACTAAAATTTGAGAAGTATAGTTGCTAGGCAGAATTCCAGATATTTAAGTGTCAATCTTGGAATCAATCATTTTTGCAACAGAATAACAGAAAAAAAGATTAAATCTGGGCTGCTAGGCAGAAATTAATCAAAATGAATGGAATATAGTATTTACAAAATCTAATTCTTGCAAATATTTGTTAATTGAATCAAACCTAAAGTATTGCCGCTAAGAAGAATTCCCCAAAAAGTTGTCCTTGAATGTTTCTGGAAATTTATCAAAATTGGAATCATGTTTTGGAAATCGAAATATTCAGAATTATTTTGGATCTCAAAGAGTGGTTGAATGCATGTATTACATGGATTTCGTTTTTGAATGTCATTTCTCGTCAAGCAATACAAAATATGCTAGAAATTTAAATATTAGGACTGGGTTGCTCAAACGTAAATTAAAGTTAACTGACGTTTAGAATTTAAGTGTAAATTAATTTTGGTTGTATTTGTTAAGGATTTAATCTATATTTAAAATTTAAACGTCAATTAATTTTAATTGACGTTTGTGCAACCCAGTCCTGGAAACAAGTTGGTTATCATGCCAAAGCTGAAATTCCCGGAAAACATTTTTCAAATTGGTTCAGTTTTAAGGAAGCAGTCTATGATATAACCATTCCTTCCTTTTTATAATCTGAATTCTTTTCTTTTTTTTCTCTGTTTCTGTCATTTTTTATCTACTTTTCCTTTCTTCTTATATATTTAAGAGTAAAGATTTTTATCATATACATCTCTCTCACAATTTCTTTTCTACTCAAACTCTCATTGTATTCATCAACACAGCAGTTTGTGCACCGATGTTGGCAAACAATCGATTTTATTTGGAAACTTGCAATATCTTAATTTAAGAAAATTGTAATTTAAACTAAGGAGTGTATCCCTATTGCATAGCTATGTCCTTAGCTTATTTCGTCTTTTCTTTTTAGATCCTATTGGTAATTTGTTATTTTTTTGCTCGACATATAGCAATGAATTCCGCTAAAAACCAGTGCCACAGGCCGTCTTGAACTTACTATGAGGTATGAGCAAAGCACATTGTTCAAGGCCTCATGATGACTTCAAGATGAAGAACAAGGATAAATGCGGTGTGCAATTGGTTTATTTTACCCTGTATTAGTAGAGACTGTCTCATATGCATATCATTAACATCCGTTCATTGCTTATTTGGATCTTCAGTGCAAATATCCTTAAAATATTTAATTTTTCAGTGGAGATATCATTCAAACATTTGGATATTTGGTGCATATTATCTAACCATTTCTATCTTCTTTGAGGTTTCTCTTTATGCCACTTTAGTGTGATTTGTGCATCGAGCGACAAAGACATTTTACCTGTATGGGACAAGGCTTGTACATCGAACGACAAAAACATTTTACCTGTGTGGGGAAAAAAATATATGTTTTGACAATATTATGGCTTTGAATTTTAACACAATCTGGACACACAGAAGCCACATCATTTTATTTACAAAATGCCCGTTCCAAGTCCGGAATATGACGGCTTGCCAAAAATGTTTTGTGTTGGATTGTGTTTTCCTGATTCTGTCGTATGTTTTACGGATTTTCCTTACTGGTCTCTCCCTTGGATCGATTCGGACTTTTGTTGTCACTTTTATTTGGATCTTCATTGCATATAACATTTGTATTTTCAGTGTATCTATCATTCATACTCATATTCATTTTCATTATTTTATAATGCAAAGTTCTCTTACAATCGACTTGATGAGTGCCCCTTGTTTGTCTATATGTTGTAATCGTCCACTAGTGCTTTTGTCAGGTAACTAATGACAGTGTTTGTAAGAGCACTTTGCAAGTTTAATTAATGTTTGTTGACAATCCCACATCCATGACCAGAGAAGACATGAATGTGGTGTTGTTCGACAACTAGCAAAGAATTCCGCTCAAACCGGTGCTAGGGGCCGTCTTGAACGTACTATGAAGTATGAGCAAAGTTCATTATTGAAGGCCTGATGGTGACTTCAAGATGAAGAACAACAATAAAAGCGTTGTTTCTTTGCTTGTTTCTTACCATGTATTTGTAGAGACTTTGTCTCATGCGGATTTACTCCATATCCTTTCATTCCCAATACATTTGGATTGTCAGTGCAGAGATCATTCAAACATTTGTATCTTCGGTGCAGATCATTCAAACATTTGTATCTTCGGTGCAGATCATTCAAACATTTGGATAGTACAGATAGCATTCAAAAATTCTTGGATTTTCAGTGCGTATATCTCTCAAATATTTGGATCTTCAGTGCATATATCTCTCAAACATTTGGAAATTTCATGTAGATATCACCTAAACATTTGGAAGACATACAATTATAGAATAATATAAAGGGCTATAAATTAAAACGCGCTTTGCACAATGGAGTTTCTTCCAAAATTTACAGTATAGCTTCCAGAATACACTGAAAAATGCTGAGAATAATCCGAATGCTAAGCCAGTCTACTGAGCAATATTTCAGCTATGTCAAGACGAGAACAAGTTTGCTAATAAATAATCACTTTGGGGTATTGAAAGGGTCATGGGACGGGAAATTCCGACTGTCACTGGAAAAGTATGGTGAACTAGAAAGGGGCGGGGAATTTAGCTTTGTAGCCGATCACCTACGGACCACTCAAAAAGAGCTTGCTACAAGGGTCCTTTAACGTGCAGGAAGAGTGGCATTTCTTTCAACACATGGACCTGAGTTTACATCCCAACCGAAAGATGGGTTGTGTATTTATTCAGCCCGCACAAACACGGACTTGGTCCTATTTCTATATCTCGGGGTTCCCTCGGGGTCAGCCCCGTTTAAGATGGGTCATACCCCGCAAGCCGGAGATACTAGGTCCTATTTCTATACCCCGGGATTCCCTCGGGGGTACTTGTTTATGACCCCAGAGATAATTAACAGGGCCATAAAATACATGGTCAGTGATATCCTGTTGATTGCACAGGTCTGAATAGGATGATCTACAGGTAGATTTGTGTGTACACCTGAACTTTTGTAACAGGAAATGGAAGGATTCAAAGAATTTTAACTTTTTAAATTGATTTTTATGCATATTTGGTATTGAACAACAGATAAAGTAAATTAATATGGAATAAAATTAATAAAAAAGGAGTATTGTAGGTTGATGCTATTTTAGAAACTGCAGTGTTTTATATATTCTCCCATGCTGAGTTTGTCTTTGGATTACTTTTTTGGGACTGACGGTTCGGTTCTCACCCCCTTTCTTTACTTAAGATTGCAATGTTTCAAATAACTAACTACATTAAATGAAAATACATTTTGTGAGGGAATATCAATTCATTGCGCAGTTCCAATCTAAGACTTTCATCTGTTTCCAAAACAAGAACAAACGATCTGTTGTCAGATTTTCTTAAATATTGTATAATAAAAGTACTATGAACTTACAAGGACTTATAGTGATTTAACACGACATTAAACTCCTTTTTTATCATATATAACTGACATTCTAGCTACCAAGAACAATAGAGATGAATAAACATATTTTCTTATGCAAGATCGAAAACCGCGATCGATGTAATGTCGTCTGGGAGATTATATAACGACTTACAAGGCAATGTTATTTCTGAAATGAAATGTCTTACAGTCTGTTTGTTCAGTAAATAAAATTAACCGCCAAGCAGGATGCAACGGCACACACTTGTCTATCATGAAATCGCTGGACATGATAAAGAATTAACAGTCCATAAAATGATTTATATCACGGGAAAGATGTTGAAAAGCAAATATTCAATTCCAGAGCAGTACAAATTGCATTTGTTCTTGATTTTTTGCTGATTGATCATTGCCTTTTAGACCCCATTGCCTTATGTTAGATGACCTAATTATTTTTACACAGACTACTTTCCGAGTTTATCACTACCTAAGTCACCTAGTACTTTGAGGATGGACTTATTCATTAAATTCATTATTTGGACTTTTATAGAGTGTAGCATCAATAAAAATTCAAATAAAAATATGCTACACAGACATGAATTTCATGACTACAGCTGAAACGAAAACCAGTCATCCGAAAAGCAGTTTAGAAAGTGCATAATAAACAATTAAAGGATATTCAGTAAATGCACATGAGACAAATCTCTACAAATACAAGATAGAACAAAGCAAAGGAACAGGGCTTTTATTCTTGTTTTTCATCTTGAAGTTACCAGGAAGCCTTGAGCAATGAGCTTTGCTTATACCTCATAGTAAGTTCAAGACGGCCCCTGTGTCTTAAGCTAGTGGGCGATTACAACATATAGACAATCACAGGGCGATCATCAAGTCGATTGTAAGAATACTTGGCAAAGCTCCTTGTGGAAAGCCTCATGGCGACTTCAAGATGAAGAACAACAGTAAAAGCGTTGTTTTCCCACCTATTTGTTTTTACTCCATTTCCCTTCATTGCTTATCTTAGAATGGAGTTTGTCTCTCCTGCAGTGTGGAATCCGTAAAAAGATTCCCCGTGCAAGAGATGTATGCTCCATATACATTTCAGTTACGGTGTACTTGTTCCTGAGATAATTTCTCATGTGGATGCACTATATAATTTTTTTGTGTGTTTTCAAAATTATTATTCTGACCATCTGATTATTGGGCCCACATCTCATAATTTTATTATGCCAAGTTTTCTGACTATTGACTTAACTAGTTGTTTAAACATTGCGTTTGTCTTCTATTGGTCTTTTTGTCGGGAAATGGATGACAGTAATTATAAGAATACTTTGGCAGTTGATTTCATGTTTTGTTGATGATCCCGCATCCATGACAGAACAAACATGGTTGTAGCGTTGCTCGACATCCAGCAATGCATTCCGCTTAAACTGGTGATAGGGGCCACCTTGAACTTACTATGAGGTATGAACATAGCTCATTGTGCAAGGCCTCACGCTGACTTCAAGATGAAGAACAATACAAGCGTTGTTCCATTGCTTGTTTTTCCCACCTATTTGTGGAGATTTTGTCTCATTTTCTTTTAATCCATATCCCTTCATTGCTTATTGGCAATATAAAATTCTGAGATGCGGGCACTATAAACAGGTGGTCAGAATAACATTTTGAAATTACAAAAAAGAGCCAAACTTTGAAAGTTTTATAGTATATCCATATGAGAAATTCTCTCACGAATAAGTACACCATTATTGAAATATATAGAGAGCATACATCTCTCACGGGGAATCTTTTTACGGACTTCACACTACAGGAAAGACAAACTCTAGTATATCTTCTACTGACAGTTTGATTTATAGTGAACCCAAGCACCCCTTTTATAGAACCGCTTAGCGGATTTTTAATTACAAAAACAATTAATTAACTAAATGAATTAAATAATTTTTACTCATTGCTTAGCATTTATTGCACATGTATATCCCATCCCTGCATGAAGAATTTTCTCAGTGGGATAATTCACCCAAGTTCTCGGGGTGATGAGATAGGGATAAGCCACTGGAATAGGTACCTTTTTCTTGCTTCATTTTATACGATAAGGGTAATAAATTGTGACGAAAATATGTGACTTAGATGGGAAATTTCTGATGAGATTATTTGATAAGGTCCACATATTGCGTCTAAATCAGATAGCATTTGACATATCTATATTGATAAGTTGTGTAATTCACTACTTTTGGAATGAAAGTAAAGAATTTACAGTTTCATCCACACATGTGACAAGGTATACTTGTCTATATATATGAGTAGGTTTACTCTCTGCTAAAATTATGTGATAAGATATGAACACTTTGCCAGTAAAGTTTATGTTTGCTGACGATCCCGCATCCACGGGTTAAGTCACATGGATGTAGCGTTGCTCGACATCTAGCAATGAATTCCGCTCAAATCGGTGCTATGGGCCGTCTTGAACTTATTACAAGGTATGAGGAGAGCTCATTGTTGAAGGCCTCATGGGGACTTCAAGACGAAGAACAACAAAAAAGCGTTTTTCCAGGGTAAATTTAGCCATGTATTTGTAGAGACTTTGTCTCATTTGCACTTGTTCCACATCTAGCAATGAATTTCGCTCAAACCGGTGCTATTGGCCGTCTTGAACTTATTACAAGGTATGAGGAGAGCTCATTGTTGAAGGCCTCATGGGGACTTCAAGACGAAGAACAACAAAAAAGCGTTTTTCCAGGGTTAATTTAGCCATGTATTTGTACAGACTTTGTCTCATTTGCACTTATTCCATATCACTGTTGATATATTTTTGAGATTCTTAATTTATGATATGGGTGGGGGTTCTGATGTGCCAGCGGCTCAACACTATCAAAAACATATGGAGTGACCCCTGGACTCAAGTGTCTATGATTAAATTTGATCCAACGTATGTCTGTACTGAACTATGATGTCTAACGTAAGTATGTTACTGACCACTTTCAATTCCATTGGAGGTGTAAGTGACTGTTCATTAATGAAGAATTCATGGCAATGTCAATATGAAAAGCATGATTAAAAGTGTTATGTATTTATTGCAAAGTGCTTTTAACATTTACATCAGATAATAAGTGTTATGAGCAAATAGGTACCATAAGGCATCTGCACACGCCACTTACAGTAACAAAGGCATCTGCACACGCCACTATGCAGTAACAAAGGCATCTGCACAAGCCACTATGCAGAAACAAAGGCATCTGCACACGCCACTATGTAGTAACAAAGGCATCTGCACAAGCCACTATGCAGTAACAAAGGCATCTACACACGCCACTATGCAGTAACAAAGGCATCTGCACACGCCACTATGCAGTCACAAAGGCATCTGCACACGCCACTATGCAGTAACAAAGGCATCTGCACACGCCACTTACAGTAACAAAGGCATCTGCATACGCCACTATGCAGTAACAAAGGCATCTGCACAAGCCACTATGCAGAAACAAAGGCATCTGCACACGCCACTATGTAGTAACAAAAGCATCTGCACAAGCCACTATGCAGCAACAAAGGCTGTACACGCCACTTACAGTAATAAAGGCATCTACACACGCCAATATGCAGTAACAAAGGCATCTACACACGCCACTATGCAGTAACAAAGGCATCTGCACACGCCACTATGCAGTAACAAAGGCATCTGCACACGCCACTTACAGTAACAAAGGCATCTGCACACGCCACTATGCAGTAACAAAGGCATCTACACACGCCACTATGCGGTAACAAAGGCATCTACACACGCCACTTACAGTAAAGTAAGTGAGAACCGAACCGTCAATCCAAAACGAACAATCCAAGGACACCAGAAAAAAAACATTGGTACGACACAGAAAAGAAAAATGAAGACACACACACACACAAAGATTAACAACACGGACCCAATAAAAAACCACGATGAGATCAGGTGCACCTCCTGCTTCTTATAAGACACCCGCCGTGTTGAACATGTCAAATCCGGTAGTAATGTCAAATCCGGTAGAGGAAACAACAATTAAGCTTTAGAGGGAAAGATCTGTTGTCATCTGGAAAACAGATATCCCATAGCGGTCCACAAGATGGTAATGTCGACCGTAAAACTTCTGGAGGGATGACTTCAAGTTTTGGGTAACATACCCTTGTTGAAGTAGCCTATTTGACAGCATTCGGGCTCTTATCAAGGAAGTCACTGTATCGAACACAGGCTCTTGAATAGCGAATGAGCTGGGAGATGTAAACTCCATATGACGGCGCTGTTGAGATGTTGCTACAAAGAAAAAGGAAGTTTACTATTGGAAAGGTGAAGTCATCGCGTTTGTCGTACAGCTAAGTTTGAAGTCTACCTCTGTTGTCAATTTCAAGGTGAAGGTCAAGGAACGAGGCTGATGTAGAAGTGTCTATGGTATCCTTAATTTCGAGCTCTTTTGGATAGATCAAATGAATAAAAGCACCGAAGCGAGGGTTGTTTAGTGACAAAATATCATCTATATAACGGAAGCTAAAATTGAAGGATTGGGCAAGTTTTTTATCTTTATTTTGAAGAAGCCCTTCGATGAATTCTGCTTCATAAGAGTGAAGAAACAGATCGGCTAGGAGAGGCGCACAGTTTGTGCCCATAAGAACAAAGGTATCTACACACGCCACTTACAGTAACAAAGGCATCTGCACACGCCACCTACAGTAACAAAGGCATCTGCACACGCCACTATGAAGTAACAAAGGCATCTACACACGCCACTATGCAGTAAAAAAGGCATCTACACACGCCACTATGCAGTAACAAAGGCATCTAAACACGCCACTATGCAGTGCCAAAGACATCTGCACACGCCACGTACAGTAACAAAGGCATCTGCACACGCCACTATGCAGTAACAAATGCATCTGCACACGCCACTATTCAGTAACAAAGGCATCTGCACACGCCACTATGCAGGAACAAAGGCATCTACACACGCCACTATGCAGTAACAAAGGCATCTACACACGCCACTTACAGTAATAAAGGCATCTACACACGCCACTATGCAGTAACAAAGACATCTGCACCCGCCACCTACAGTAACAAAGGCATCTGCACACGCCACTATGCAGTAACAAAGGCATCTACACACGCCACTTACAGTAATAAAGGCATCTACACACGCCACTATGCAGTAACAAAGGCATCTGTATACGCCACTATGAGTATATAAACACGACGAACACAAAATTAATAAAACAGTTTCATTGCATTTTGGGAAGGTTGAAAAGTCCAGTGCTATGAATTCAGAATATTCATTTAAAACCGATCGTTTTTGAAATTTGCTGTTTCTTAATTTTAGTATCTTCTTCATGCATAGCTCTGTCCTGAGATGAATTTTGGCTTTTTTTTAGATCCTATTGGTTATTTGTTTTCTATCAGCTTTTATACGTATTTCGGTTTATTGACTGCCAAATGTTTTGATTTAATCTGCAATCAAAGAGACATAAGTTACCGAAGTACGTATATACAGTAACTAAATTAACAGTAACTTAGGTATTTTGTTGATTGAGAAAAAAAATGGTTTTATGCATTTTAAACATTTTTTTGGAATTTTGGATTCCTATGTTTGGGTCCTAGTGCTGCTGATGAGGAATTAATTTCCTAAAAAGCCAGACAGCTCACTAAAATGATTGCAGTTGGTGTAAACATAATTCTGTGCTATGGTCTCATTTTCATTTACTCCGTATCCTTTCGTAAAATAAACTAGAAGTGGTGCCATCAGAAAAGATGGCCATCCACGCACTCACCTGTTTGACACAGAAAACAGTCGTTATTGACCCTTGGGGTAATTTTCCTCAACATTTTTAAAATCAAATTATTGATAGTCACTACTTTTAGTAAGAAAGTATACAAGGATATACGGTTGCTAGGTAGAATTTCCAAAATAGAGTGGTCTTTGAGACTTTCAGGAAATTTACCAAATTCGGAATCAATTATTTTGAAAATCCAATTGGTGAAAATGATTGCCCTAATCGAAACAAATCCTAACACTATTGTTGCTAGGTAGAGTTCCAAAAAATAAGTGGTCTTTGACACTTTCAGGAAATTTACCAAATTTGAAATCAATTATTTTGTAGATCCAATTGGTGAAAATGATTGCCCTTATATAAACAAATCCTACAGTATTGTTGCTAGGTAAAATTCCAAAAAATAAGTGGTCTTTGACACTTTCAGGAAATTTACCAAAATTGGAATCAAACACTTTTGAAAACCAATTGGTGAAAATGTTTGCCCAAATAGAAACAAATCCTTACAGTATGGTTGCTAGGTAGAATTCCAAAAAATAAGTGGTCTTTGAGACTTTCAGGAAATTTACCAACCTTGGAATCAAATATTTTTTAAAATTCAATTGGTGAAAATGTTAGTCCTAATTGAACAAATTACTACATGTATGGTTGCTAGGTAGAATTCCAAGAAATAAGTGGTCTTTGAGACTTTCAGGAAATTTACCAAAGTCGGAACCGGAATCAAAATTCTGAAACTTTATTGCACATCTGCAGACTATATGCAACAATTCTATCACAAAATTAAAACACTAAACCCAAAAATGAAGGAGGAGTTCCACTGAAAAGCTCACATATATAAAATAGACATCTTGGGCCTCTTGTTTGCACCAAGACCAATATCAAAAATCCGAAAGCTTATTGCGCATCTGCAGCATATATGCAACAATTCTATAACAAAATTATGTCACTAAATCCAAATATGTAGGAGGAGTTCTACTGAAAAGCTCACATATATAAAACAGACATCTTAGGGCCTCTTGTTTGCACCAAGACCAATATCAAAAATCCGAAAGCTTATTGCGCATCTGCAGCATATATGCAACAATTCTATAACAAAATTAAAACACTAAATCCAAAAATGAGCGAGGAGTTCCACTGACAAGGTCCATCTAACGGACAGACGGACAGACGGACGGGACCAAAACAATATCCCCGCATTTTCTTCAGAAAAGTGTGGGGATAATGAAGGAAACGTATACAGGATTTTAAAAAGCGTTGTGCAACTAGTGAAGTATACTGTCGAGTACATTCTTGTTCGATTAAAGTCTTGCTTTTCTGTACAACAGTTCAATGTATTTATTTTATGCCTAAATAAAAAACATCCCTCGATATTTCAACATGAATCCGGAACATAATAATCAACTTAAAGGAACATCTGCGCACCTCAGCAATGAAAGATTGTCATTAGCTTCAATTCACTGTCAGAATTACATCTATTATTTCACACTCAATACCAAAATAGCACAATTGTCTATTTAAGATCTGTGTTAATGATGCTTATATTGGTATTCCAAGATCTTTAAATCAGTTATACTTGACGATCCTTTCACATTTCCCCTATATTTGATGACTTATTTTTAGGAAAACTTGATAAACTATCTGCTGAAAAACTGGGTTTATGTCCCAGAGGTCCCCGAGGGTATTCACCAGCCCAATAGTCAGACTTGTCTGACATGAAAATTTTACCTTGTGTTTTATAGACATTTACTGTTATGTTGCCTTAACTTGAGGTCATCACTACAGAAGTTCTACGGTCGACATCACGATCTTGTGGACCGCTATGGGATATCTGTTTCCCAGATGACAACAGATCTTTCTCTTTGCCACTAAAGTTTGTTCTTCCTCTACCGGATTTTACTTTACTACCGCAGTTGACATGTTCAACACGACGAGTGTCTTATAAGAAGCAGGTGATGCTTACTCTACCGGTGCACCTGATCTCACCAATGTTTTTATTGGGTTCGTGTTGTTATCCCCGCACTTTTCTGAAGAAAATGCGGGGATATTGTTTTGGTCCCTTCCGTCCGTCCGTCTGTCTGTCTGTCCGTATGTCCGTCTGTCCGTTAGATGGACCTTGTCAGTGGAACTCCTCGCTCATTTTTGGATTTAGTGTTTTAATTTTGTTTTAGAATTGTTGCATATATGCTGCAGATGCGCAATAAGCTTTCGGATTTTTGATATTGGTCTTGGTGCAAACAAGAGGCCCTAAGATGTCTATTTTGACAACTATGAGCTTGTCAGTGGAACTCCTCCTTCATTTTTGGATTAAATGTTTTGATTTTGTTATAGAATTGTTGCATAAATGCTGCAGATGCGCAATAAGCTTTCGGATTTTTAAAATTAGTCTTGATGCAAACAAGAGGCCCAAAGATGTTGATTTTGACACATGTGAGCTTTTCAGTGGAACTCTTACATTTTTTGATTTATGGATTTAATTTTGTTATAGAATTGTTGCATACAGTCTGCAGATGTGTAATGAAGTTTCGGAATTTTGATTCCGGTTCCAACTTTGGTAAATTTCCTGAGAATGTTAAAGACTCATATTTTTTAACTTTTAGCATATGCTTTCATTTTTTTACAAGAGTTTGGAAAAAATAAAATTTTGAATACTTAGAATTCTGAAATATGATTCCAAGGTTGGAAAATATCCTGAAAGTCTCAAAGACCACTTATTTTTTGGAATTCTACCTAGCAACCATACATGTATTAATTTGTTCCAATTAGGACTAACATTTTCACCAACGGAATTTCAAAAATATTTGATTCCAATTTTGGTAAATTTTCTGAAAGTCTCAAAGACCACTTATATTTTTTAATTTTACCTAGCAACCATACTGTTAGGATTTGTTTCTATTAGGGCAATCATTTTCACCAATTGGATTTCAAAATTTTGATTCCTATTTTGGTAAATTTCCTGAAAGTGTCAAAGACCCCTTATTCTTGGAATTCTACCTAGCAACCATACTATTAGGATTTGTTTCTATTAGGGCAATCAATTTCACCAATTGGATCTAGAAAATAATTGATTCCAAATTTGGTTAATTTACTGAAAGTGTCAAAGACCACTTATTTTTGGGAATTCCACCCAGCAACAATACTGTTAGGATTTGTTTCGATTAGGGCAATCATTTTCGCTAATTGGATTAACAAAATAATTGATTCCAAATTTGGTAAATTTCATGAAAGTCTCAAAGAAAACTCATTTTTGGAAATTCTTCCTAGCAACCGTATATCATTGTATTTTTTCTTAGTAAAAATAGTGACTATCAATAATTTTTTATAAAAAATGTTGAGGAAAATTACCCAAAAGGTCTATAACAACTGTTTTCTGTGTCAAACAGGTGAGTGCGGGGATGGCCATCTTTTCTGATGGCACCAGTTCTAGTTCATTTTTGTATATGTGTGTGTCTTCATTTTCTTTTCTGTGCCGTGAATCATGTTATGTCTTTGTTTCTTTGTTTGTCAGACGTTGCCATTGTCCTTGGATTGTTCGTTTTAGACTGACAGTTCGGTTCTCACTTACTTTATCAAAAATCTAACCACTTATGAAATACTGAGGCTTCATTCCGTGTATGGCACTCGGTAGATGTCCTTGGTACCGGTTTTGGCCTCCTAATTCGATATTTTTGGTAAGGAGTACTTCTTTTTCGACTACTTTAGGATTATGGCTTTCCATATTATTTAATTCTAATGCTGCTGATGAGAGGTTACTCCTTGAAACACATGTACAGCGTAACGACATTTACTGTTTTTACGAATGTTGGGTATTTTTTGTATATAGTACATTTCTAGAAGACTTTTCAGTTTACTTTTGATAGCATGACATTCCCTGAATGACAACAGATATACTTGGGAAACTGGCGGGGTATATAATGTAAATTATCATCGGTTAAAGAGCTAATATCGTGAATTAGGCTGCAAGTAATGCGAAGCCGCATCGTATAATGGATAGAATGAAAAGGTAACAGAAACAATGGTCGAAATACATAGTCACATGCCACAATGTACAGGGGAACATCACAAGACAAAGACCACAATAAAAAACAAAAGACAAACGTAAACAGCGATAGGAACTCGGGACAGCCGGCCTTGGTAACGGCAAAAGCTAAAACCAGGGGTACGATTAAACCGGTTTATGGGTACCCAAATCTCCCCTTTCTCTGTCCCGTTTCCCTGTAGTGCAATAAACATACGAATAAAGACTACTTACTCGATGACCTCCCTGTAGTATAAAAAACATACGAATAAAACCAAAAACAGGTAGACTACTTACTCCATGACCTAACTCACAATGTTAGCTCTTTAGCCGATCATAATTTTTCGTCTTCTATGAACATGAAGAATCGTTAAAATTCCAAAAAATTTTATAGGCAATTTAAAAGTTTTTTAAATGTTATTATTAATATCGGTGTAATGTAATTGTAAATTGGAGTAATGTGATTAGAAATTATCTAAATTGAAAATTGTGTGATGCTTAAATTTGTTCAAACGTGTGCCTCTCATTTTTTTTCCCTGGAAATGAGAGTTTGTATATACAGGGGCCCCTAGGTATGCTTATCCCTGGGCTACCTAGGGCTACCTAGGGTTCAACGTAACAGAATGTTGTTGAATAAATAATGTAAAAGTTAAGAAAAAAAAAATCAAATGATTTGTCCGCTACGTGTAGAATCTAAATTTGACCGACCAAAAGATATAAATAGATAAATGTGGATGGTGGACTTTTCGATTATAGCTATCGGGTGTTGTCTTTAATCATAACTCAACGTGTTTGTGTTGTTATATATACTTTGATTGAAAATTATGTTTGTCATTTTTATATTTAGTAATTATTGTGTGTGCTTTGTGTTCAACCCTTGAGGGTACATCTTTTACGTAAATAAACATTATTTATTCATCAATTAGTTGTTAAGGGGGGCGTGTCTTTGATCAAATACCAACGTGCTTGCGCTTTTTTACGCATCAACAAAGTCTTAGAAATATTTTCCCGCGTCAATACTGTTATTTGTCATTATTGTATAAACCAATCAGCGTTTACAAAAAATGCTTCATAAAATACATAATCGGTAACGTAATTAAGAACGTATCATATGAAAGTTTGCCAAGGAATCAAAAATTTGAATTTGTCTGCTCTATATAAATCTGTTCCGAATTCAATACTCAAATATTAGTTACATCTTGTTTTTTTTCTTTATTTAGGCTTTAATTTTTTTACTTTGTCAATGATCACATCGACGCGAACAACAACTTTTCTGTGGACAAAACTCACTCACTGAACCTTTTTTCTAGAGTTTGGTTAGTTGATATTTCAGAATACAATTGGTATTCATGAATAACACCAACTGCGCTGCCATAATTGTTAGGTCTCATTTTTGAAGCTGTTAAATAAATTTTACGACTTGAATTAGAATCACAAAAAGAAAGACAATCATCCTTGATATGTGTTTTTCTATCAGTTATCCTTGTGAAATAAAGTATTTTTTATATTTATTTATTTATAACCGATATCCAGCAATGAGACTTTAATGCACGTTAAACTATTTCGCAAACAATATTTATGCCTCGCCACGGAGTGGAAGGGGCATATAGATTTACCAGTGTTCGTCCGTCCGTACGTACGTACTTACGTCCGTCCTGATGTTAAGTTTTGCGTTTAGGTCCATAAATTAGCAACCTCTTGTAGTATTTTGATAATATTACATCAGTACATGCACCTTGATTAGCACTACCAGATTCACCAACAATTAGGATCCATGACCTATATTTTACGCTTGAGTGACTTCTGTTAAATTTTGCGTTAAAGTACATTTCTCAACAACTACGCATTAAACCAATATGATGTTTCATCAAATTAATTATCTTGATGAGTACTACCCACAACATTTACAGTTATGTAGCTTTGACCTATATTTTACGCTTGAGTGACTTTTGTTATATTTCGCTGTAAGGTCCATTTCTCAACAACTACACATGATACCAATATAAGATTTCATCAAATTAATTGCCTTGATGAGTACTACCCAAAACATTGACAGTTAGGTAGCTTTGACCTATATTTTACGCTTGAGTGACTTTTGTTAAATTTTTCGTTTAAGTCCATTTCTCAACAACTACGCATTGTACCAATGTGATGTTTCATCAATTAATTACCTTGATAAGTACTACCCAAAACATTGATACTAAGGTGGTTTTGACCTATTTTTTACGCTTGAGTGACTTTTGTTAAATTTTGCATTTAAGTCTGTTTGTCATCAACTGAACATGCTATCCCAATGTTGTTGCATCAAAATAAATCAACTTGATGAGTAATAACCAAATCGACACCAATTAAGTGTCTTTGACCTACATTTAACGCTTGAATGACTTTTGGTAAATTTTTTGTGTTACATACTTTTTCTCAATAATTACACAACATATTATGATGTTTCAAGAAATTACTAATTTTTGTGAGAACTTCCCATTTTTTGGACATTTTTTTACTTTGACTTCCATTTCATGCTTGAATGACTTTGTTAAATTTTTGCATTAGGTCCATTTCAAACAGCTAGATGTTTAATTGGTGAATACTACATTTTATAACCTGACCAATATTTAATGTTTAAAAGACTTTCTATTGTCATAAATTTTTCGGCTAGGCATCCGTGTCTTATAGACACATTCTCTAGTTTTAACTAAGAGTCGATTTCGTGTGAATGGAAGTAATAGTCGCATATAAGTCGGTACTTAATTTTGTGAGTATATACAGTATATGTAACCTGTGTGAAACTCTTCCCTGTTTTGAATGAGGTTCATCTTCTACATGTGGATTTACAAAACGTATAGGTGAAAAGTAATGAAAAGAATCAAGTACCGTGATCAAAGGACTTAAAACAGAAAACGAATTTATGTCTCAGAAAACTGAAAAATCATTACAGGGACTCTCACAATTTTACACCCGACAGCGACGTTCGATTAGTTAAGCGCGCTGCACCGAAAGAAGTTATCCAAGAAGATAAAAATGATACTTTTGACTTAATGAGAAGGAATATGGGAATATTGAACCAAGGAACATGAATGCGTCAACTTTAGATATGAATTGTTAATGTAAATTTACTCTCTGCATATAACCATTTCGACAACTTAGTCTTTTCAGTGCAGATCAAATCAATCGTTGAAAATTCAGAAATCCAAATATGTATAGAATCTGATAGAGAACCAATAATCACAATAATCTTGATAGAAAGTCAAAATCAGCTGAAAACAGCACTGTGGATGAGGGAGATAGACTTAAGTTTTAATAAAATTCTCATCAAGTCTCCCAAACGAACTTTAGGGAGACTTATTGTGTTTTTTTTTAATTGAAAGTATCCAAATAAAATCGGTTTCGAGCTAACACTGAAGCACTGGACCACTTGGTTGAAAAATACCCTCGGGTACTAACAGTCGACCAGCAGAGGCAGCAACTCAGTGGTAAAAAATAACAAAATTACGAAGAAGGAAATTATTCAAACAAATTAACCCTTAGGCATAATTTCTTTTCCATGGTAACTGTTAATTGTTTGATGTTTTGTATGTTGTGGCCATAATGTAGTTTAGGTCTTATTAAAAATCAGATATGGATAGATATGGAAAAAGAAAGAAAATGGGGTAAATGTCAAGGAGACAACATCCCATATCCAGCTAGGTTAAAACGACCCAAAACAAAAGCATCTAGGGGTCACCGTACGGTCGTCAACACAGTCAGGAACCTCACACCATAAAGCAAGCCCTAAATGGCCCCAAAAAGATAAAAAAGTGAATAAATCAATGGAAACAAACCACATCCAATAACCCAAATATCAAGAAACTAAAAGCTCACTGTTGAAGGCCTCATGGCGACTTCCAGATGAAGAACAACAATAAAAGCGTTGTTCCATTGCTTGTATTTGTAGAGTTTTATTGATCCTATAATTTTAACTTCATCACATAGCAGCATGGTTTTTATTCAACGTTCGTTATATTTGGTAGTCTTATTTTTGAATATATTCATTTATCTTTATCGTTCATTTAGTTATTTTTTTCAATTATGATCTCTATGTCTTTCAAGGAAGTTTTGCTTTTCGGATTAAGACTTCTACTTTTTGCTGTTTTTTCTAAGAGGATACAAAGTTTTACTATAATTTATCAACAATTTGATTAAAAGAAGAACAAGAAAAAAAAGAAACAAGTCATAGCAATAAAAGCGTTGTTCCATTGCTTATCATTACCATGTATTTGTATATCCCTTTATTGTTAATAGCAATTTGAAAAAAAAAAAAAAAAAAAATTTGTAAAACTCATTTAACTCGATGTGAAATATTTCATAATCAACTTAATTCTCATCGTAGAAACTAAATATATTTCATAGTTTCAAAGTCTAACACTTTCAAACGTACGAATTTTGACGAAAAATCATTTACCAAACAACACTTCAACGATACAGATAAAGATAACACTTTGCCTACTATGTTCTGGGTTCCTAAACTTTACAAGAATCCCTACAAACATCGTTTTTTCGGCATTAAGTAACTGTTCTACAACCAATTTATCCATCCATTTAACCTGTGCATTCATCTGTATTAGGGAATTAGTTATCAATTAATAATGATTAAAGTTAATTAAGGCCTCAAAAAAAAAAAAAAAAAAAAAAAAAAAAAATCCGTCTCATTCGATCATTAAAAAAGTTATTTAATAGATATCAGTCCATTGTGGAAAAAAATCAAGTTTCTGTCCGAATTCTGATTCAAGATTCTTTATTTTCTACAAACCGGAATGTTCATTTCTTTTAACTGTCTACGATCTTTCAATTGCAGTTGGTTTGCTAAAGAACAATACCGCAATGGAAGGGGAGGTTTGGCTAGCCATAAAACCGGTTTAATCTTTTGCAGTGTGAATGATTCCGATGAATTTTTAGATAAATTAACATCAATAAAAATACCAGTTTCGTTAATTGACTGTTATAATTTTTCTACACTTTATACAACCCTTGCACATAAATTGATTAAATTGAGACAAATTATTAAATGTTTTTTCAAATTTTCTGGTCTTCAATTTATTTATTGTATAAAAGCAAGGATTTTTCTCTGATGTCACTTTCAAAAATCATTATTCCTATACTTGCGATGACATTATTAAGGCACTGAATCACTTACTTGACAATATTTTTGTTTGTTTTGGCAACATCGTTTATCAACAGGTTATTGGAATTCCCATGGGTACATACAGTGCACCTCTCATTGCAGATCCTTTTCTGTTCTGTTGGGAACGGGACTGTATGAAAAACTACAGATTGGAACCGTGCAAAACAGTGATCAATTTATATCAATTGTCAGCGATAACAGCAGGTATATCGACGATATCCTTACTATTGACAATTCCCAGTTTGTAGACTATGTCGACCCAATATACTTACAAAAACTGAAAGTTAATAAGGCAAACAATGATTCTAAATACTACGCATTTCTAGATCTAACTATCATTGTCGACTCTGGTAAAATTAAAACTAAAATTTATGGTTAAAGGGGTGGTTTTGATTTCACTATTACTAATTTATCTTTTCTTGATGACGACGTTCCTTTAGCTCTATCATATGGGGTGTATATGTTACAGTGAATTTGTGAAATTTGTAAAATAACTGAAAATTCAGGGAATTTGTGAAATCATTAAATTGGTCAGTGGGTTTGTATAATTCCTAATTAAAACCAGAGATTTTCGAAGTCACTGAAAAAAATCAATATTTTTTTACTGCAAAATAATATATAGATCTCTTATAACAAACAATTTGTGCGAAATATGTTCTAGATTAAGGTACATCTATCAGAAAAGCATAAAAATAATAATAAAAAAAACATTAACATTTCTATAATATATATTGACCGAACTTAAAAGTATTTAATTTATTCAGAGACTTTTGATTTTAGTGCAATATTTTACCGGAACCAATGTTACGAAATCAGGAGCAGTTTTACTCTCAAAACGTATCATTAGATGAAGACATTATTAGCTTTAATTAGACAGAGGAGAAAACATGCAATAAGTATTAACTGTTTCGAAAATTAGTACATAGGTCACCACCGTTTATTCCAAAATTTATTATCCTAGACTCTCGTCACCTTCAGTCACATAAATGTTAAAAACAAAACAAATTCTCCCAACCTTGCTGATTCCTTCAAAAAAGGTTGATAAAATTTAGGAATTTTAATAATGTCTCACAAAGTAAAATCCATAACAAATAAATAAGTTCTCTAAAAGATTAATCATGTGATCCTATTCTAGGGGTTCTTACTCAGGGACATTAATGTGCAAATGCAATAAAAATGCATTTTGGAGTAAATTTTAATGTATTTTTTTTTATCTTGGAGAGTTGAAATCAAAGAGTTTTAAAAGTGGAAATGCAACGAAATTGAATATGACTTCTTTTCCACACCCACAAACCACTGACACATTGTCGTTTCAAATTAAAAAAAAATGTAAGGCTTTGATATAATATGATTCATACATGAATCTTTCATCATATCTGGCTAATTTAGGACCTTCCCAAACTTACTTTTGTACTAACCGCAGTTATATCTATATCTTATTTTTTCGATGAAGGTGAATGACAAATCAAACAGGTGAATAACATACCTTTATTTCTCTACAGAATGATAATCATAGGTTTTCAAAATGCATTTTTTCTTTATTATTTTTCTATGAACCTACCAGTTCAAAATTGCCCAAGAAACAAACTACACAACATTCTGTGAAATCAGATAAAAAATGCTGTTCAAAATATTTTTATGTTAACAAATGTAGTTTCATATAAAACATAAAAGAACAAAAATCTTGGCGTGCAAATACTTTTGTGCAAGGTCTTTTAATTTATAAACAATCCAATTTTGAATGCCTATATTAATTAATTCTGTTTGTACATTTGTTTCCGTAAATGGTGTAAATCAACATTTTAATAAAAGCCCTTAAATGGGCAGTGGTTTTACAAAATTACTAGTCATTCCAGGGATTTTACAAAATCACTGATTTTACAAACTCCCTGTAACATATATATCTCAACTAGTTAATTCCTCCCCGTGCTTTAGACCTATGCTCTTTTAATATACAGTTGATGGAGTGTGTGTCCGGGCGACAACTTCTCTTTATTCACCATTTTGATACATTATACATAAAAATATCATATACTTAGCCCCTTTCTGTTATTTAGCCAGATTTTGTGTGCTATCCGGATACACCCTGTAATAATTTATATGTTTTTGTTTCTGTTTTCGTTTCTTTTGTATATGTCGGGTACTTTATGATGGATAGCATTCAATTTCACGTACCGTCCAGTTGATTATCTATTATCCCACATTAATACTAGTGTTCGGGTTCAGTTTTCTAGACATCTTTCTTTACACCTTTCCAAAAACCGCAATCCTTACAACACTTATACATGGAACTCAGAAACGGAAAACCATTATTTAATCATCAAAGGGTCTCCACGCGTCTCAGTCGTCCAAACCGGTTATCTAAAGATGTCACAATTGCTAATGTTTTCAATATTAAAAACCGTGGTTACCCTTCTATTGAGAAGTGCCGTGCAAATAATTGACTTACATGCCCACACCTCGTCAAAACTACAGTGAGGTCTACTGTTAATGGTCGCACCTTTTCCTTAAAGTTTGACAATGATATTAACTGAAAAACTAACAATGTTGTATATTAACTTAAATGAAATAAACCTAACTGTGGAATTCAATATGTCGGTGAAACCGGTCGGTATCTTTCTAAACGGACCCAGGAACATCTGTATCGTTTTCATAGACCCAATAAATATAAAAGTATAATATATCAACATCTTAAAAAACACAACCACGATATCAAACATATTACAGTTCAACCGTTGGAAGTCGTTACTAAACAGCCAGGACAATCTCACTCAAAATTCAATAAAGCAAGAAAAATAGCAGAACTAAATTGGATTAAGAAACTGCAAACTGTCTATCCTTTAGGTCTAAATGACAATATAATGGGTATTGGTAATATTTCTAAAACCAATTCTGTAAATATTTTGGATATTGTTTCAAAACCTCTACGTAACAAGCGATCTAATGGACGTAGAATTAACCGTAATAAACGTAGATTACATTCTGTCAACACCACTGTTGCAGATCTAATTAACATTTCTAAAAATAATGGTCGACATCAACTTTTAAGTAAATTATGTTCCATACCTGCCACCAAATTAAACAATATCCTTGATGTATGCGAAACTATTTCGTACCTTAGTCCTAAATACGAAACTACAAAGATAATAATTGCGTTCTGCTATTTTAAGCTTTTTCCTAAAATCGATTGTCCTGACCAACATCAAAAACATTTCCTAAAGATAAAATACATAGACAAAGGAATAGATTTTATAAATATTGCTGGCATTCTAAATGATCATTCGGTTCAAGAAAAAATTCCTGGCTATTTCGAAAATACAGAACTTCCCATCATTTGTTACGTATACAAGAAACCTAGCCGGCAGTACATCTTCAATTACAGTAAAGTTTGTAAAGATATAAACATTAACAATTCTGTGCCCGATACATGAAATTGCAACAATTCAAAATACGCCTATGCTTCTAGCTCCAATGTCATCACAGGAGATCTCAACATCTTGCAGGACAAAGAGCTTATTAATTTCTTAAAGAAAGGTCCAAAATATAGGCCACCTTCTAAAATTAATTGGAAAGATTGTCGTAATATCATCTACGACTCACTTAAAACCTATTGTAAAAATTGAATTAAACGTGAACACGTTGACAAAAAATCTTTGGATTCTTTCTTTAATGCTATTATGAAAATTGTCGATATCCGAAATTAAACAGTTTGAACAACATTTCCGCTATGACAACAAAAATAAACCCACCGTTTCTCGCATCCAAATGAAACTTAAAGAATTTGGAAAGGAATTTGTTTTTGTCCAAGCTGATAAGGCTGCTAATAACATCATCATAGTCTGTCGTAAACATTATATAGAAGTACTCCAAAAAGAAATTACCAGTTCAGATACTTTTCAATTAACCCAATTAACGGAAAGTGAAATTACAAACATACATTTTCTAACAGCCACATCTTTACAGGCTAAACCTGATAGTAAAACAGTTCCAACTATGTACTGGGTTCCTAAACTCCACAAAACGCCATATAAATCTAGAATCATTTTGTCATCTAGTCACTGTTCTACAACTAAAGTTTCTATTATACTCACTAATACTTTGACTGCTATTAAAAGCCTGGTTATAAATTTCCGTAACAAAGTATATGAAAACAGTGGTGTCAATCATTTTTGGAGTGTAAAAAATTCATTGGAAGTTCTCGATAAATTGAATGCTTATAATGCCCCTTTTGAATCCCTTGAAAGTTTTGATTTCTCTACCCTCTATACTACCTTACCACATAATCTTATAAAGGAAAAATTCATACGTCTTATTCAATGGGCATTCAAAAAATCCTATTGTGAATATATATGTTCTAATTCCTTTAAAACACATTTTAGTAATACAAAACAAAAGAATTCAACTTTTGATATGATTTCAGCACTTGAATTTTTACTTGAAAATATATTCATTCGTTTCGGTAACTGTATTTATCACCAGGTCATAGGAATTCCTATGGGTACCAATTGTGCACCACTTATAGCGGACCTCTATTTGTACTGCTACGAATCTCAGTTTATGACCAACATCAGCAAAGACCCATCTAAACAGCATTTAATTGAAAAGTTTAACAACACTTTCCGATATTTGGATGATATTTTAACTTTAAATAATGACGACTTCAATGCGTATTACAAGGACATCTACCCTAAAGAACTTACTTTGAATAAAGCCAATTCCGATAATCATCATTGTCCGTTCTTAGACATCAATTTTGATATAACGAATGGTAAATTAGATACTAAAATTTATGATAAATGGGATGATTTTTCTTTTCCCATAGTTAATTATCAATTTCTGGATGGCGATGTTCCATTAGCGCCATCATATGGTGTTTAATTATCTCAACTTGTTCGATTTGCTCGAGTATGTAATAACGTTTGCGATTTTCATGAACGGAATCTTTTCATAACTGAAAAACTATTACATCAGGGTTTTCGTTATCACAAACTAGTTAAAACCTTTACTAAATTTTATCATCGATATAAAGACTTAGTTCATAAATACAATGCATCCTGTAAACATCTAATCAAGGCTGGTATTTCACATCCCTTATTTTACGGTAATGTTTTACATTAGAGTAAAAAATACTTAAACTCGCCTAACAAACTTATAAAACCTTTAAATCGTCTAATTCATAAGGATTATAATTACGGTATTGTCGTCAAGTCATTGCGTATGGCCTTCTTTGGTATTAATATTGATTTTTTGATAGTGTCTTTGCAATTTAACTAAACATATTCTAAATTTCTAAAAGCTGTATTGCATGGACACGGGTTATGTATTCCGGTATATACATGAAATCATTATTCTAAACTTCTCACAGGAAGGGATCTTGGTGGAAGCTGTATACTGAGGGTACATAACTTACTTTGTCAGTTGGTGATGGGTCTGGAGCTGGCATGTCAGTTAACTGTTAGTAGTCTCTTGTGATTTCATGTTTTTGTCCGTATATTTAGTTCTTTCAGTTTCATTTTTCACAATTGACTCAGTCCTGTTGCCAACTGAATTTTACTGTTGTTACGATTGTTTTTTGATTTATCACATTGGCTGTAAGGGGAAGGTTTGGATCCAATAAAACAAGTTTAACCCCGCCGCAGCAGGTTTGCGCCTGTCCTAAGTCAGGAATTTATCAAGCCTTTGTGTGTCTTGTCCTTTTTCTAGTTAGTTTACTTTATGTCTATAGGAGTCTAGGATGATGTTTATTTCGCTGGACTTGATTGCTCTTTGTTCAGGGGCCGACTCCGACCTGCCGTTGGGTGTGGGGTTTTCTCACCGTTCATGGAAGATCTTATGGTGGCTTTGAATTGTTATTACTCCCCTTGGGGTCGTTGTCTCTTTGACACATTCCCCGTTTCCCTTCTTTCTTCTAGTACGATTCGCACGCGTGTGTTCTACTCTTGACGACTTGAATGAACGTAACCTTACTATCACATCCGAACTTGTACATCAAGGTTAAGATTTCATAAACTGATAAACACATTCCAGAATTTTCATAAAAGATATGAACGTTTGGTTTCTAAATATGTTGCGACTCGAAAACAATTTATTACTAAGGGTATTTCTCATCCTCTTTTTTAAAGCAATGTTGTTAAAATGTCAAATACCGATAAGAAATCCAGAAAAAAAAACTGGATGTGACTTACATTCTTTATGTAATAGAGGATATTGACATGATATTCTTCATGATTCCATTAAATTGTCGTTGGGATCCAATGACTTGAAGATTTTACAGGTATACTGGCCTCTCACTGATACTGCTGATGTCTACTGAAATCCATGATGATCCTTTACCAAGCCCTTTGGGAAGTTTTGAAATCGAATTTTATTCTGTAGTGCGACAGTGTTTAACCAGCAGACTATGCTCTAAAGCTCGCCTTCAGTTTAGCCGCGAGCACCCCTTGATCCAACTTTCTAATTATGTTCTGTCTTATTCTTTCTTTTTTTAAGATTGTGGTCTTGGAGTAAGTAGTCTACCTTTATTGGGTTTTATTTGTATGTTTATTATACTATAGGGAAATGGTAGTTTGGGTACCCATTAACAGGTAAAGACCTACCTCTAGCTCTTGCTAGTGCCGGTAACAAGTTGGGCTACCCATAATTCTCATTGTTGTCTGTGCTTGTCTTTTATCATTTTATTGGTTTTCTTGTCTAGTTCCATGGTAGATTGTGGCTTGTGATTGTAATTTTAGGCCATTGTAAGTGTTACCTGTTATCTTTTCTACATTAATGGTAAATAAAGTTGGTAAAATCGTTAATTAAATGCTTTTTCAATGTTTGAGTATATTTCATCCTGTAATATAACATCCTAGTATATGGTATAGTTAATCAGCATTAACAGTCAGACCAATAGATATGAAGTGATATTCCCTGTAGAAGAATTAATTTCGTACAAGAAGCCAAGAAAAGTTCATTGGTTTAACTTGATCGTACTGGCTTGACAGTTCTATGCTTCAAATTTCTACTTGAAAGACTGCCATATTAAATAAATCTGATCTCCCGATACTACTTCCCAGCTGTACTCAGTTTACATTGCTATATAGATTGACTTTATAAGATTTCCTTAATTAATTGGAAATGCTCATCTAAATTATATGTTCTCACAGTTATCGATGTTGAAAACTCTTAAGGCAGAAGGAAGAAAAATGTTTTCCACAAGCTCGTGCGAATAAATTGTTTATGTGTTGAAATATTTTGGAACTCATCTTAGTGGATAATACAAGTGACTCGTTTTTTATGCAAGTTTTTTTTTATTATTTTATCTGTATCAATCAGCAAAAGCTGAAATTATTTTTTCAGGTTTCCTCAATTCGATATTTCTCAATCAAACGATTACGATAATCGTATAAATGATTTTTACTGCCCGATAGTGAACCGTTCAGGTTTTCAGATGTCCGGAATAAGGCGTCTATATTGCACACCTCATTCTCTGATGCAGTCCCAGAAATATACACAACGATTTCGTAAACAGAGCGAAATTGCTGACCTTAAAATGTATAAGCACCAAGGTTATACAATACGCAATATTTTCCGAAAGGTGCCTATCTTGTCAACATCATATCAAAATTTCAGCATACCTTTAAAGCCTTCCCAGAGTGTTCCGAAGTTTGGAAAACCTCTATCTTTAAATATACATGATTACGACCGAAACATTACGCATTCATAATATATTAGAAAACCCCTTTGAGAAGTATTCAAAGGATCATTCTTGTCAATCAACCTTGGTCTCAAAATAAGCCTGTTACATCAATGTCCAAATAAATGTATTATTTATTTTATTGCGACATTTATTTGTAATGGTATAAGAACTCAAAGTTATATTTAGATTCTAAAAGAGCTATTTTTTCATATTTTCTGAGCTCTGATTGGTGGTTTGACACCTTATTTTGTGGCGTATTTGCCGTGTCTCTGGACTTTTTGTAGTAATCATATTCTTTGTTCCTCTAGCGTTCTACTGCCTTGTTGCTTTAGTATCCATTTAGAGATAAATCACCATATAACACTTATAACACTTAAATTTAACCCCACCACAATTTTTGCGCCTGTCCCAAGTCAGGAATATGTTGGTCATTGGCTTATCCTTGTCTTTTATAATTCTAGTTTCGGGTTATGGATGTGGTTTGTTTCCATGGATTTATTCACTTTTTGACCCCTAGATACTTTGTTTTGGGTCTTTTTTATTTGTTGTCTCCATGAAATTTACCCGATTTCCTTTATTTTTCATATTTATACCAAAACGGTATGGAAAATGACACGTTATTTCTACGACGAATGCATTTTCGGCTTCACATGTCGGTGCAAAAAGTTCGTTTAAATGTTAAGACACAATAAAAGTAGCCAATATGGACTAAAGAATGCATTTATTGCAAAACTCAATGTCTAGAGACTTTGCTGAGAGAGAGAGAGAGAGAGAGAGAGAGAGAGAAAAGAAAGTAAAAAAAACCCACGACATTTTAACCTATTGTACCTACAGTGTACACTCCCATAAAAAATCAAGAGAGTGCTTTTGTGTATTTGAATGTGATTGTGCTTGTATTGTATTGTATTTATTATGCTAGTGCTGCATTTTAATCGTGCTTTGTTTTATATGTTTTAGCTGAAATGTAATTCATATTATGTCTTAACTGTGTAGAAATGTAAATGTATGTAAAATGTGTTTGTGTGTGTGTCTTAAATTATGTCTGTTATTTGTTTCTTTAGTCGATTTAAAAAGCTCCTCGGAGCTTATGTTTTGCTGCTTTATCTTTTTATCGACTTTAAATAAAGCTTTTTGACTTTGACTTTGAGAGACACAAGTTACTACCTGAAAGTATGCATGTCCTGCATCGTATACGACACCCGTACATTGTAAATGAGCCAATCTAGGGGAAAAAATTAGTACAAATTGAAAATTTTTACTTGGGACACCAACACGTCATTATCTTTCAATTACGTAATAGTGTCACGCATATAATTTCTTGAAGTAGAACGTAATAAAGGTTGTACCTATGCCTGACTTAGCAGCTTTTTAGACAGTGTTTTGCTCTATCGAAAAAAAAAAACACTGTATACACTACTTGTCCCTCAACACGGAAACATCTGCTAAATGTACAATCTATTCACTGGAGAGAATGTTATATTGCTGTTAAATATAGAAATACACAATTTAAAATTTCTTATAATAACTTATATTTAGAATTTCCATCTTCGTTGGTGTAAACTGGTGTAACTGCCAAATATTTGATAATCAGATCATACAAATATACAATAGATTAATATAAAAAAGATCAGCTTATTCTAATTTATTATAGTTCTATTAAACATTTTGTGAATAACCGATAACAGAAATATAGAAAGTTTTGTTTTGATACGGACTTTTTCACGAGCTCACCTAACGGGCTCACTTGATACTAGCCGTATCAAAATCAAAATGTCCTATATTCAATATTCTTTGTATTTGAACATTTCAAATAGCCCAAAACAGCTATGAAATCCAGAAATCCCAGTATATTTGAAAATCCCCTTGTACAACAAGAACTCTGTCCAACCTCCATGAAAATTACGTCATTGTCCTTGCAGACAAAGCTGCTAACAACAAACTGTTTGTGTGTAAGAAACACTATCTCATTTGCCTTGTGAAGGAGATGGGCATCGACAGTTCATCTGGAAACCCTACTTATATCGAGGGATGAGATTGTAAAAAATCACACTTCAGTGTTAGCATCATTTGGCATCAAATCTAATGATGAAAACAATCAACTCCCTTACATCTAGTGGGTACCTAAACTTCATAAGAATCCATACAAACAGAGATTCATTGCCGGGTCTTCCAGATGCACCACTAAACCTCTTTCACAGCTCCTCACTACTTTGTTGACCGCAGTCAGAGATGGCCTGAAAAATTACTGTAATAAAGCTTACTCCACAAGCGGTGTGAATCAAATGTGGATTCTTAATAATTCCAAAGATCTCCTTGAACAGCTATCCTCAACCAGTCTTACCCATTGCCATAGCATTCAAACTTTTGACTTTTCTACACTTTATACAACCCTGCCACACAATTAACTGAAAACAGTAATTGCAGATTTAATACATCAATGTTTCTGCAAACAAAATGGAGAACGCAGATACACCTATTTAGTTATAGGGAAAGACAAGACATATTTTGTTAAGAACCACACCGATTCAAATAAGAAGTAAACTGAGACTGACGTAATCAAAATGTTAGAATTTTTGATCTACAATATTTTTGTCGAATTTGGAGGTCGTGTTTTCCAACAGACAATAGGGATTCCTATGGGAACACACTGTGCGCCGCTTTTAGCCGACCTCTTCCTTTACTCGTACGAGGCCAAGTTTTAACAAGGGCTTATTCAAAGAAAGCAAAAAACATTTAACCCAGTCCTTTAATTTCAGCTTCCGCTACATAGACGATGTACTTTCTCTTAATAATCCTAAATTTAAGTTGTATTTACATCAGATCTATCCAAATGAGCTTGAAATTAAAGAAACAACTGAAACACCTACTTCAGCTTCGTACCTAAATCTTTTATTGTATATTGACGCAGATGGACGTTTGAAATCTAAGCTATATGACAAGCGTGATGATTTGAATTTCCCAATTGTGAACTTTCCCTTTCTTAGCAGCAATATACCTACCTCTCCAGCCTATGGAGTGTACATGTAGTTTGTACAGTGATTTTTTGAACAGAACAAAAACACTGTCCCAAAAGCTGCTTAGTCAGGGATTTGTTAAACCTTTATTAATTTCATCCCTCAAGAAATTCTATGGCCGTCATCATAGCATCATTGAAAGAAATGACGTGTCAGTATCCCAAATGAAAGTGGACATTTTCAGCTAGATTCACGTCTTCCCGGTTTTGACTACCAACTTTGACATTTTCCCGGATTGAATCACTCACAGTGTGACGGGTGCTGTTAACAGAGCAGGACATGCTTACCCTTCCGGAGCACCTGATGTCACTCTCAGTTTCACTGGAGTTCACACTGTGAGTGCCTTTGTTCTGAATGTTGTAATTTCTGTTTCTGTGATTTGTATCTGTCTAACGTTATTGTTTTTGCGTCTAACGTCATTGTTTTCTGTGTTCTCGTTTTTGTCCTGTCTTTGGACTTCGATTTTTGTGAATTTCCCCCCTTTGTTCCTTCGGTATTCTACTGCCGTTGTTTCAGAGAATCCAATTAACTGACTCCATCACCTCATCTCAAGGAAGGCTGAAACCATATTCAGGCAAGTCAAATAATTTGAAAATCACGGATTTGTGTTACACGAATGGATAGTTAATGTATATTATATATATCCTCAAGAAGGTTGCCCACTGATTTCAATCTTTGTTGTAGAATTTAAGTATTCTCTCTTGCACAATAACTTGTAACATTTGAGAGCGACATATTATTGCTGTTAGCAATAAAACACTCCAGACTAGGTCATAAACGGCTGGCGTCAAATACCACTGAATTATTTACGTCCGACTTTCAATCTTTCTATTGAGGCGTTATTGATTTAAATAATAATGGAATATTACAATTTTATTGTCATCCATAGTGTTAAGTCTGATTCAAATTTTTGTCATATAATAAAGAAAAAAAACCCCAAAAAACAGAAAAAAAAACAAAAAAAAACAAAAACCTTAGGAAGGAATGAAGCACTGTAGACACCACAACTTTGTGTAGCATCTGTCATTCGGATAGCATCATTGTAGTAATAACCAAAGAAAATTATTCATGGAAATAAGTTCATCCTTAGATTCATGGAAATAAGTTCATCCTAAGATTGTGCCAAACAAAATGTGACAAGATGAAGACAATGACAAACGTATATAGATAAGAAACAAACAAAAGGTATATTGCAAAAAGAACAAAGGAATGACGAACAAAAAATATGTGGTAATTGTTACCCTTCAGCGATAAGTGTTATCTAAGTATACTTAGTATGTCAGTTTTTTTAGAGGTTCACACTGTAAGTCCTTTATTTTTTGTGTTGTCCTGGTATATCATACTGATGAATTTAGTTTTGTCTTCGTAAATGATTTTTGTGGTACCGAGTTGTCCTTGTTATTGTCTGAATATTAAAGTGATTTAAAGAAGCTTCCCAAATGTTTTACCATGGTACTGTTTGAGGGTTAGAGAGGTAATACGTACCATGGATTTTTACTGGTTCTGTCTACGGGTTAGAAAATGACATTAACCAATCAGCCACCAAACAGATATTTCAAACCCATTAATGTCTCACTGACTGTGTGACGGGTGCTGTATACAGGGCAGGACAAGCTTGCCCTTCCGGAGCATCTGATGTCACTCTGTTTTTGACAGTTAGTGCTTTTAGTTTTTAGTGTTGCACTTGTAGTGTTTGTGTGTTTTGTTGGCATGTAGTGTCTTTGGTCTTCCTTCTTCTGGTGTTCTTGCTTTTGCCTTGTCTCTAGACTTTGATTTACGTAAACTTATGCTTTGTTCATTCGGTATTCTACTTCCGTTGTTAAGGACAAAACCTATATTAAAAGAGGTTCTATTAATGAAGACAATCTTTACTCATGCATCTATGGAAGGAGGATTACATGTGATAATTTGTATTCTATGGTGTCCACATATGGGATAATTTTTTGTTCTCTATTTGGTGTATTATGGTGTTCTCGTATTTCTGCCAGGTAGCATTGAAAAAAATATCTGGCCTTTGAAATTTGTCAGGACATGTTCACCAATTAAATTTTTATAAAGGTTTTGCAATTCAATAATTGAAAATGACCTGATTTACTTTTTTATACATTGTATTCTCAAGGTATGGTGACAACTAGACTCTTAGCCTTAGCTAATACTAATCACAGTAAGCATTGCGTGAACATTGTATAAACAATAAAGGGGAATTGCAATGGGTGTAAATTGTGCACTTCTCATTGCAGATCTTTTGTGCTACGAACTGGACTTCATGAAAACATTTCTTACTGGAAACGTGCTAAACAGTGATAAACTTAATTCAATGTTCAATGATAAGAGCAGGTATCGGCGATATCGTTACTGTTGACAAAACATTATGTTGACTTCGTTTATCCACAGAAACTGAAACTTAGAATTTAAATACTGTCCTATTCATCTTTGGCTCTGGTAAATAGAACTAAAATTTCTGTAGATGGGATGATTTTAATTTCACTAATATTAGTATCCCCTTTTGAAGGCTGCATTCCTCTAATTCAATCATAAGGGGTACTTTTTATCTCAACTTGCACGATTCACACGCGATAGTACAACTATTGACGACTATTATGAAAGTAACGTTGCTACAATTTCTTAACTTTTACAAGATTACAGATTTCAAAAATTATTAAATTCACTTGCTAAATGTCAAACACTACTACATCCATATTTCTGTCAGAACAGCCGGTACTAAGTCCCGATTTCCAGAGTTCCTATCCATATTTCTGTCGGAACAGCCGATACTAAGTCCGGATTTCCAGAGTTCCTATCCATATTTCTGTCGGAAAAGCCGGTACTAAGTCCGGATTTCCAGACTTCCTATCCATATTTCTGTCGGAACAGCCGGTAATAAGTGCGGATTTCCAGACTTCCTATCCATATTTCTGTCGGAACAGCCGGTACTAAGTCCCGATTTCCAGACTTCCTATCCATATTTCTGTCGGAACAGCCGGTAATAAGTCCCGATTTCCAGACTTCCTATCCATATTTCTGTCGGAACAGCCGGTAATAAGTCCGGATTTCCAGAGTTCCTATCCATATTTCTGTCGGAACAGCCGGTACTAAGTGCGGATTTCCAGAGTTCCTATCATTATTTGTCTTCTGTTGGTGGTTTTATTATTTATACATTTAAGACGTTTTTTATAAGCTATGAACATTTGATATCGAAATATAGCGTGATTGACAAGGGCATTTCTCATCCTCGGTTTTACAGAAATGTTCTTAAAAATACTAAAAAGCTGAAGAAAAATCCGGAAACATATTGACAACTTGAATTCTCTACTTAAAAAGGGATATCGACGGAATATTCTGAGTTAATCTGTTGTATTGGCTTTTGGCCTAATAGCCTGAACATTTACACGAATACTGGCCTCTTACTAATATTGCCGATGTCCAAAGTTTTCTGGAAGTTTTGAGTTTCATTTTTCTTCCATGGTGCGTCTGTGTTTCATCAGCAGACCCGGCAGATTAGAGGCAAACACTCTCTGACCCATCTTATTTAATTACTTTTTATCTCATTCTATCCTTTTTAAGATAGTGGTCATAGAGTTAATTGTTTACTTGTATTGGGTTTTATTTGTATGTTTCTTTTACTATAGGGAAACAGGATAGAGAAATGGGAGGACTGGATACCCATAAGCAGGTTACACCCTACTACTGACTTTTTACTCTGCCGGTAGCAAGCCCGGCGGTCCCGGTTTACGTTTGTTTTTTGTCTTTTATTTTTGTTTTGCTTGTGAATTTTCCCAGTGAAATTGTGAAATGCAATTATAAATTTCAGCCAATTTAGTTGTTTTCTGTTATCTTTTTATATTGTTTTTGTGATAAAGTCTGGAACACCATTTCAATTCCTATAAAAAATATTCACCTCAGTGCTCACACTTTTTTTGTTACACAACGTGTATTATACTGTAAGCTTGAATTGATTTGACAATATTCTTGTTGTATAAATGACTCCCCGTAGATTAATGTTCCGGAAAGAAATGTCCTTAATTGTCCAGAAATACTAGATCAAGCTACGCTTTATGTTTCCAAAGCAACAGCAAATATAAAAAACAGAAATTTGATAGTTGCAATGATACCAACAAAATTTGGCCTATTAGTAGCGATTTCATAGGACAAATTACAATGCTACAAATGTATAATTGTGTTACAAAGAGTAGGAAATCGATTTTTGTTTTAAGTTTCAAGATCTGTCGTAGGAAATTACGTGTAATTGTACAAGAGCTTTTATAAAATAGACATTAATGATGTTCGATATAGTTACTAGTATTAGGTGATGTTTATAATTGTGGTTTATTTAGTTGTAATTAGGAATTCATATCACACAATAATGGGTTGCTATGACACTAAAATCAAGGAACTACAGTGCCAAATAATTATGTTCGGGATCTGTAACTAGTGATTGTATTCGATTTTATATTTATTTATTTTGCAAAATTATTATTTCATATAACTGCTTAAAAGAAGTATTGTTTCACAATGATTGTAACATTTGGATAGCCACTGGAATACAAAAATCCAAATAAATTTCAGACTTTGAAAATGTTACAATGTGACATGAGTACTGCACAGAAGAGAAAAATGAAGACTCACACACATACAAAGATGAACAACACAGAGTGGTGCAATACGTCAATAAATAGCTTTTAAATGTCCCTAAAACGTAATATAAAATTCCGCTCCTATGAATTAAGGTATTTCGACACTAATGCTAGGTTTACACCGCCGATCAGACCATCTCGATCAACTCGACCATGCTGTTTTATCCCGATAAACGTCATGAAATTCATTGATCGAGCTAGCTCACGATGTCCACTCGACCTTTATCCGATTTAACACGACTAACACCCGACCATTCTCGACCTATTTACGATTCACGTACGACTTATGCTCGACCCTCATTCGACCAACCAGACATTGTCAGATTGAGCCAGGTTATAGCCCGATTTGTGTTTGATTAACTAGACCAGGTCGAGAGAAGATCGAGAAATGGTCGAGTGTGCTCGAGTTTTGTCCTGATAGTACGTTTGTATGGTTTGGGATAAAACGTGAAAATTCAGGGAACAGTTCAGCATGGATGTAGAGCAGCAAAATTTGTGGCCAATGTTTCAAGGAAAAGATGATAACTGTGATAGAAATAGAGTAGCAGAGAAGGCGGATCTTATACAGAAGGCGCGTTTTTTGGGTTAGAAAATAGCAAATGCTTCAAAGTCATCACTATAGAGGAATGAATGTTTGCCTCCACATACTAGCAGGTCACCCTCCTCATCATGTAACAGAATGCGTATGTGCGATTTTCCTGTCATTACATGTAGGAGTAATCTGATATATAAAACTGAAGACATATCATTTCATGATATGGGTGGTAACTAGATTTACAGTAGTTTCAGTGTATAGCTTTAAACCTGCATTATGTATAAAAAAATCCGGTTTTTAGAAAGTGAAAATGTCGAGCGGCTGTCCGTTGGGTACATCATTTGCCTGGTGCAAATCTTAAATTAATGAGAGGAAGATAACAGGGAACACCTACAATGGCCGAACATTACAATCACATGTCACAATCAACCAGGGAACTGCACAAGAAAAACAACAAAATGACAAAAGACAAACATAGATAACGATAGAAACTCGGGATAGCCGGACTTGGTACCGGCACTGGCAACAGCCANCAACAAAATTTGGCCTATTAGTAGCGATTTAATAGGACAAATTACAATGCTACAAATGTATAATTGTGTTACAAAGAGTAGGAAATCGATTTTTGTTTAAAGTTTCAAGATCTGTCGTAGGAAATTACGTGTAATTGTACAAGAGCTTTTATAAAATAGACATTAATGATGTTCGATATAGTTACTAGTATTAGGTGATGTTTATAATTGTGGTTTATTTAGTTGTAATTAGGAATTCATATCACACAATAATGGGTTGCTATGACACTAAAATCAAGGAACTACAGTGCCAAATAATTATGTTCGGGATCTGTAACTAGTGATTGTATTCGATTTTATATTTATTTATTTTGCAAAATTATTATTTCATATAACTGCTTGATAGAAGTATTGTTTCACAATGATTGTAACATTTGGATAGCCACTGGAATACAAAAATCCAAATAAAATTTCAGACTTTGAAAATGTTACAATGTGACATGAGTACTGCACAGAAGAGAAAAATGAAGACACACACACATACAAAGATGAACAACACAGAGTGGTGCAATACGTCAATAAATAGATTTTAATTAGCTTTAGATTTTTATAGCTTTAAACCTGCATTATGTATAAAAAAATCCGGTTTTTAGAAAGTGAAAATGTCGAGCGGCTGTCCGTTGGGTACATCATTTGCCTGGTGCAAATCTAAAATTAATGAGAGGAAGATAACAGGAAACACCTACAATGGCCGAACATTACAATCACATGTCACAATCAACCAGAAAACTGCACAAGAAAAACAACAAAATGACAAAAGACAAACATAGATAACGATAGAAACTCGGGATAGCCGAACTTGGTACCGGCACTGGCAACGGCCAGCTTTTTCTAAAAGAATTTTTTTAATCGTCTAGTACATGTTGCAAATGTTCAAAATCGCATTTTTATGTCATTTAGCTTGAATCAAATCTTGTGATAAGAGTACCAACCTGCTCTGAAGAAACAATATTTAATCTTGAATTCATGTGTTTAGTGAATCTGTTTCTGGAATGTGTATATTGGGAACATCTTGGATTCAATTTGAAATTCTTTCAGCAAAGCCAGTCGATTGAATTTAAACCCTCTGCACGTCACCCTTTAATTCTACTATTAGCATGCACAATCTGATATTCTTTTCTACAATCCTCATACAGCCAGGTTGAGCTTTTGCCATTATTTTGTGTCTGTTGTCCATGAACTTTGCATTAAAATATATTATACCCAGAAACTGCACAGTCATAATATACCTCAATTGTTTCAATGTGAAAACCGTCATGTCCGCTTCTAATCAAATATAACTGGAATATAGTTTTAGATTGGATCTGATGGGAAAACTCTGAAACCCTTAAGATAATAAGACTAAACTTGTTACGATTGATGGTCCCTTTTCAAAATAGTGTCTGCCATATCGTCAGCTAATATAAGATGACTGCCAAAGCAGAAGGATTTTCACTGGACCAATTGCAGCCAAAATTGGTCAAAATAGTCCTTGGATGTTCCAATTTCTATCTATCTTGTCTGCATGCAATACAACAGGGAACATAATTTAATATTCGACCGTAATTAGGCATTCCAAGATCTTCTACTCTGAAACTACTTTGCCAACTGGCCAAAATTGAATAAAAAATAGTCCTTGGCTGGTCCCCACTTGAGATAAAATCTGGCATATTCTCATCATATCAAAGATGATCATCAACCAAACTTGATCACAATAATCATTGGAGTCCATTGGATGGCTCCTTTAAAAACTGAAGTAAAGCCCCAGTGAGACGCTGAGGCTCTTGAAAGCCTCATGTTGTGATATTGTGAAAAGATGACATGCTGTGGTGTAAAATCGAGTAAAGGTCTTAAGTGGTCGAGTAAAAGTCGGATACAGGTCGGGAAAAATCGGGTTATGGTCGGTAAGATCTTGTATAGAAAAAAGAATGAATCGTGTAAGTCGAGTAATGATCGAGTACTAATCGAGTTGGTCTGGAAGCGACTCGGCATAACTCGAGAATCGAATTAGTTTAAATTCGGGTAGAAATCGGCATGATCGGCTAAAATTTTGAAATTCAATCAAGACCGATCCCTTTTCGATCTCTTCACGACTTTCTCGATCAGACCCCGATTGATTCCCGACCTATTCTCGACATATAATGCACACGACCTCTTCACAACATTTTTTGACATGTCAAAAATATTCGGGAACACAGGTCGAGTTCAACAGAGTAAGAAAGATCGCCCCGATTTGGTTAGTAGACCGAACACGAGCATTCAAGATCAGTGTCCCGATCGATGAATATTCATGAATATTCATAGATCGAGTCCGGTCGAGTTGCTTTGATCGGCAGTGTATACCTACCATAATACACGGTGCATTCGATTGACGCATATCGAAAATCGAGTCGTATATGGAATCGACTTGATTTTTCAGTCGGATTGTTCTTTTCTTGGCCTTTCCGTTTTGACGTCATAATAAATAGATACATTTTTATCGGTAATTTGAATGCATTTCCTTTGATCTACAAAGACTGATATTCTCAGTATCAGCGAACTGGACACCATCACAAAAATATCGGGTCACTGTGAAGGAGTCACGTGGGGTTGCTATGCTGACGTCAAGTTTCGACACTATCTTTGTGTTCATTAAGAAAATTTGGTTCTTAATGCAGGGCTCTTATACATCAGGGCATTTCACATCCAAACTTCTATGGCAATATCATTTACAATGCGCATAAATTCAAAAATTGTCCTTCCAAACTTATTAATCCATTGAACAAACTTATTCATAAAGGATATAAATACAGCATTGTTGTT
>MJUU01061588.1:28565-42233 GCA_002080025.1 Modiolus philippinarum | reverse complement strand
ATTTTGTTCCCTAGTGGACATGTGATTGTCATTTTAGGTGTATTTTGTTATCCCTTTTTAACTCTATCGTATGAACATTGACGTCTCCACTCTTTGTCGAAACAGATGCTACTTTACAATAACTATTATTCATATTGAGTGACGATCAACATGTTCACATATTGTCGAAAAGCTTATGCTTCAAAGAAATCTTCGCATTCTGTCGGAACATCTGTTACCTAACAGTATCTATGACCAAAAAACGAACACACATATATCGTGTTTTGATCAAAAAAACTTCACATTTTATCGGAACAGTCACGATTTGCCTCTGATATAGATTTTGATACGTGTGTATACTTCGATGTAATGCAGACAAACCGAAATCATCTCAAAAACCAGAATGTGTTAATGTGTCGCTTGTGTTCACTATCCGTCGTCATGCGTCGGCATCGTCGACGTCGTCACAAAACAATGAAAATATGTAACATTATTCTTAGGAGTCCAATATCCCAGCTATCTGCAATTCAATATGGAGTATCAGAAAATAGTGCTCAGAAAATAGTATGAAGCTCAATCCTGTGAAATGTAAAGCAATGATTACTGGATCAAGACAAAAAATGAGTAACACCAACTTTTATTTAAATATTTTTTATATCAAATGAAAGAATTGAGCAAGTGACATCTGAAAAATTATTGGGTCTGTTTATTGATAGTCATTTAACATGGACAGATCAAATTAATAAAGTATCTAGGACAGTATCAAATAGAATTAATTTGCTGCAAAAATTCGTAAAGTTTTGCCGATGCATGTACGAATTATATATTTCAACTCTTATATATTACCTCATTTTGAGTATTGTGGTACAGTATGGGGAAATTGTAATACAAATGGGATTGAAAAGCTCAATAGACTTCTTAAAAAATCAGCAAGAGTTATATTAGAAGCTGATTTAATGACTCCTTCTTCTCTACTCTTTAATTCTTTAAAATGGTTAGATATTGAAAAGAGAATTTGTTATTAAAAGGCTATTCTTGTATATAAGTCATTAAATAATATGTTGCCGTCGTATTTGCAAGATTTTCATTTTGTTGATAACACTTCTTATAGTTTACGTTCCAAAAGTAACAGCATGTTAACTTTACCAAAACCAAATACAAATTCTTTGAAAAAAACTTTTTTATATTCTGGCTCACAAATTTGGAACAGCTTACCATATGATTTGAAAGTTTGAAAGTTTGCAAATCAGTTAAACAGTTTAACGAAAAATGTTATACCTACTTTTTAAATGGTAATAAATTGCAAAATACAAGTATATCTGAATCTTAATCAAATGCAATTGAATTGTTTTATACACCTTATATGGCAAACTGTTTGTATATATTATATGTAATTTTATGATTTATGCTTGTATTTGAGGACCCCCAGGAAGATTAGTTTCGGCTAATGGGGTTATCCTCTTGAAATAAAGATTATTTATTTATTTATTTATTTATCAGTATATATCTATACCATATAACAGATTTTGGGATTATCACATGCCCACTTCCTGTCTGACAAAACTTCGAAAATTTTTCGCTGTTCATTCAACGACCATTTAAGAATTCTGTCACATCTTTCTTAGAAACCACATATCCAAGCCGTCTGCAATTCAATATGGAGTATCAGTATGGGAATCTAAACAGTGTAACAGAGTTAAGGATCTATCACATGCCAACTTCCTGTTTGACGGAATTTAGATTATTTTTCGCTACTTGATAACTCCTTTAACGTTTTTTTTTCTGGAACCACATATTCTTGCCTTCTACAATTTAGCATGGGATATTAGTGTGGTTACCTTTACTGTGTAAGAGAGTCTAGAATCTCTCGTCTGCCCACTTTCTGATAGAATATTTTTGCTTTGTAATGCAGGCAACATATGTCTTTCCTGGAAGACTTACTAGTAAAGTTGCTAGCAGAACCAACAAAGAATCATTTCCTTCACAATGTATGTATTTCGCATTTTTTCCAATGCTTGCATAGATGATTCTTGCAAACACTTGATCTCTGGGACATTTTGTTTGAAGTGATTTAGTTTACACCGAATGCACATACATTGTCAAAACAAGTTTTTCAGTTTTAAATCATTTACTGTATATATTTTGATTTTTTAAATTGTAGATACATTACGAGCATAATGAACTGTTTACTGACTTAAATGATTCAACACAGAAAAAATTATTTGTATTATCTGATAGAGGCTCGAAGAAATTCATTGCACCATACTATCTTTAATGAATCTGTCTGAAAAGACTTCAACATTGTGTTTTATATAAAAAACGCAAGTATTTTGCATGAAGCAAAATAAATATCACCATATACCAGGAAATATGAAAAAGAAAGGAAATGGGGTAAATGTCAAGGAGACAACATCCCACATCCAGGTTAAAACGACCCAAAAAATAGTTAAGCAATCTTTTCCTATATTGATTGGTTGATTAGAGTTTTTTTTGTCGAATGCGCGTTATGTTAGCTATATAACGATGGAAACATTCTGATATGACTCTCTTCTTTCGCTTTGGAAACAAAGCTATGTTCTAATTCTAACAATATTTTAAGCACATGCGTATATTTTACAAAAGGAAATTCGTAATGTACAATTTCACATTTGACATAATATTCATTTTAGTTTTTGTAAGAAAGGCTTTAAATAATGAATCACCCAAAGATGCACATCAAACAATGACATTAATAGAACTAAACTGAAATTGACTACACCGTAACCTAGCAACGAATGAAGAAGAAATCTTATCTATGTTGCATATCATGCTCTACAATTTGATATAAAATTTTTAATTTTTAACGTTAATAAAATTAGAAATATGAGTTTTATTCCTTTTCTTTTTTTTTCTTTTTGGCTTCAAAAATAACATAACTAAGCAATCATATAAACCAGAAATACAACCAGCTCACACTATACCCGCTTCGATTTTAAAATGTCCGTATTTTATATATTTTATAACAGATAATTTGTATTAATTCCACCATTAGAACATGTTCAGACCTTATATGTGTCTTCATTTTATACCTCGCTATTGCTCGGTATAAAATATTGACAAATATAAGGTCTGCTAATGTTCTAATTCGCATAGAGCCCGCTTGCAATAACCTATTTCTTAAATATAGCATATAAACAAAATGCTATCAGAATACAAAAATACCGAAGTTGGACCAAAAAAAAAAAAAAAAAAAAAAAAAATCCTCGGAGACCTCTGGTCCACCAGCAGTGGCATCGGTCCAATGGTTTCAAAATACAAAAATACCGAAGTTGCACAAAAAAACCCAGTAAATTTTGCTATGCTGTACACGTTTTTAAGGAGTAACCTCTCAACACCAGCAATAAAATCAAATAATATGGAAAGCTATCATCCAAAAGTAGTAAAAAAGAAGTACTCATTACCAAAAATATCGAAATAGGAAGTCAAATCCAGTATAAGGACATGCACCGACTGCCATACACGGAATGAAGCGTGATAATTTTAAGGGGTTAGAATTTCGATAAAACAGCAAATTTCTATAAATCGCTAGGTAAATTTCATGTCAGACAATAAAGTCTGATTATTGGACTGGTATATACCCTCGGGGACCTCTGGTCCACCAGCAGTGGCATCGGTCCAATGGTTTAAAAATACAAAAATACCGAAGTTGCACAAAAACAGTCAATTTAGCTATGCTGTACACGTGTTTCAAGGAGTAATCGCTCATCAGCAGCATTAAAATCAAATAATATTGAAAGTCATCATCCAAAAGTAGTCAAAAAGAAGTAATTATTCAAAAATATCGAAATAGGAAGCCAAATCCAGTAGTAAGGACATCCACCGAGTGCCATACACGGAATGATAGGGGTTAGAATTTCGATAAAACAATAAATTTCTATAAATCGCTAGGTAAATTTTCATGTCAGACAAGTATGACTATTGGCCTTTTGAATACCCTCGGAGACCTCTGGTAATCCAGCAGTGCCATCGGTCCAATGATTTCAAAATACAAAAATACCGAAGTTGCACAAAAAAAACCAGTTAATTTAGCTATGCTCTACACGTGTTTCAAGGAGTAACTTCTCATCAGCAGCATTAAAATAAAACTAGAAAAACCGAGCAAAGCTCACAAAATATATACCCCCGCTCCCTCCCCCAAAAAGGATCAAATCAAAATTTTAAATACATGGTGCACAATGGCATGTGTACTGAACATTCTGTGAAAGTTTCATTGAATTTCACCATGTGGTCTAAGAGGAGTTGGCACAACAAAGTGAGTACCCTAGGGCGGATGGAATAACGAACGAACGGACGAACGGACACCATGATCATTATATACCACCCGCTAAAACGGGAGGGGGGTGTAATCATATGGAAAGCCATGACCCAAAAGTAGTCAAAAAGAAGTACTCATTACCAAAAATATCGAAAAAGGAAGCCAAATCTAGTACTAAGGACATCCACCGAGAGCCACACACGGAATGAAGCAGTAGTATTTTTAAGGGGTTAGAATTCCGATAAAACAGTTAATTTCTATAAATCGCTAGGTAAATTTTCATGTCAGAAAAATCTGACTATTGGACTGGTGAATACCCTCGGGGACCTCTAGTAATAAATGAAAAGGCATTGTTAACTAGTTTGATTGCCATTGACAATGGGTAGAAATGGATAAGGACAAGAAGTTTTGCCTTCTATACGACCGAAAGTTGGTATGCTCTTTACGTCATTATTCTGCAAATTTGCTAATACATGTAACAACAAAATCATCAACAATTTCAAAAATGGACAAGTATAAAAAATAAATGCAATATTCAATAGTCATATAAAAAACTAAGTCTATAAATTGTTATAAGACTGGGCACGTTATGCAAGATTGAGAACATAAATTGTTTTAAGCGCTGCACGTTATACAAGATAAATAATTCATTATTTATCATTATTTATTATTTAACGAGTTTAGATCCAATATCTGAAGAAATGTTACATTCTATTTAGATGTATTGCAGCATATCGATTTCAATAATTAAGAAAGATAAAATCTTCAGAACATATAGAAGAAAATTAATTCCTCTTTAAGTGGTATCGACAAAATCAGCTAAAACATTTAGAAATGAGTTCTAATTTAATTCTTACTATATTTTCAAACTACATAAAGTACGAAGCAGTTAAAATAATTTAATAGATTCTACAGAAATTAACAGTCACCATTTTTACACGTGAAGAAAACATTGCATTGATGATAAGTAATATATCGAAGAACTAGCTAGAAGCCCTTCAGCCTTGTCCGTGACCAGAACAAAAGAAAATCTAAAAAGAAATATATCCAACTAAATGTTTCCATTAGCTCTAAGTCTGTCATTTTTTTTGCAGGTCAATACATACTGAATTTTGATTGATCGATTTCTGTTGTTCTTATGTGACTTAGTGGTTAGGGAGTCAGCAGACATGCATGAATTGGAAAACCAGCACATTAGGGAGTCCGCAGACCCGAATGGATTGTTTGTGAGTATAAACATTCGTGAACGAATTGGTAAACCTGCCAAATTTGGTGCAAGCAGACGGGATTGAATCGGCAAACCAGGCCAATAGGGATCAGTCGGCATTCGTGAATGAATTGGGCAAACCCGTCCACTATGGAGTCGGCAGACGTGAATTAATGATTTAATGATTAGCGAGTCAGATCAGAGAAAGTGAGTTAAGGAATGAATTAACCCATTAGGGAGTCATAGAAATGAATGAAACAGTAAACCATTAGGAAGTGATCATATGCGTAAATGAATTGATAAAAACAGACGGCATCCATTGAAATTATTGAAAAATTAGCAAGTTTTATCATATTAATGAAAAGAAGCAAGTTTCTATTGACGACTCACTTTATGCATCACTTTATGCATCTTTTACCATATAAGAGAAAAACTGATGATAATTTAAATTTAAAGCATTTAGACCTTTTGAGGTAATTGTTCATACTTTTAAGAAATGCCTCTGTTAGGTTTGATGCAAAACGAGCCATGAATTTTAATAGATTTTGACAGTACTATTGAAAGGTTAATAAGTCACCAGAAATAAAAGCCAAGATCAATACAATTACAGAGTATAAACGTTAAATGCGACAGCTTCCTGGATGTGGTAAAATTAATGTCACGGAAATTTTCAGATTTAAGTTTGTTCAACCTTTATAATCATCATATATCGTTCTCTGAATTTTCAATCCATTAAATCCTTAAGATGTTTCCATTAAACAGTATTACTAAATATCCAAGTTACCGAATTCAAGTCTATTCATCTTTCTAATGAAATTTTTGTTACCGAATTTGCTTTTTTTTTCTCGATTAACGATTTAAAAACCATTCTGAAACCTGTGACATATGAAGTATGAACATTGAAGATGAATATCAATTCTTCTCAATATGTTCTCATTATGCATCACAGAGGAATATGTATATTCAGAAATTAAATAAACATTCATACAAAATGTCAATCTATGTGACTATTAAAGATATATCTTTTATATTCAATAATAATTCTATTGATATCCTAAAACTAACTGCCAAATTTATAAATGAATGTTTCAAGTTAAGAAAAAACTAAAGTCTGTTTGACATATTTCAATTCAAATTGTAAGTATCTGAAACTATATTTTTCATTATTTCTAGTATTTATGATGGTGAAATCAGTAACTGACACCCCACTGTCATGCCATGGTCAACATTGTCTTATATTTTCTTATATTTTCTATATTAATTGTAATGCCATAACCATTTATTATGAATGCGTTTGAGCAATAAAATATTATTATTATTATTATGAAGATACGCAACAGATGAAGACCAAGCCAACAAGCCGTGTTTACAGCCTCTTTTGCAAATTTTATTAACTCTCAACCATTTTTATACGGAACAAAGAACGTCGTGGTTTTTCACTGGGAAAAGGAACATTTCAATCTTTTTAATTAACTATTTCTGAATTTTGGTATTATTTTCTTCTGATTTATTCACAAAACTTGTAAAAAATCATTCATAAGTTTCTTAAGAAAACTCTTTAAAAACCCCATCAAAAATTAAAGTTAAAATATTCCCTTGCCTTTTGAGAGATTTACAAAAAAAAACTCTCTGACAGAGCATCCTCACCAGCACTACCGACCCAAGCGCTTTTGCAAATGTAACTCAGTCAGTAGCTAATCTTACATTTGTATATTTAGATTGTCTTGCGTTTTTGCAACTCAGCAATGAGCATCACGTAATAAATATAGAATTGCGATTTATATAAGGATAAACTTTGACTTTAGATGTCAAACTAAGTAATTGCATTTAGTCTTGGCCATTTCTCCATGGAATATTGTTTTTATATCTACATACGACAAAATCGATACCAAACATTTCTACATAGGAAGTGGAATTATCAACAATTTCAAGAAAACCATATAAGTTACACAAGTTAACAAAATTAATTACGGTTAATCAATATGATTTTCAAACCCTGATTACGTGCTCTGCTTGAAAAAAATCAATATTCATAGAGATTTTCCCTTCCATATAGATATTTACATTGTCAACCATTTACATTAGAATAGAGAATCAAATCAACATCTAGAGATCGCCATGTCATCCTAATTATTCATTATGATAGATATCGCCGATCACCCGAACGCACCAGTTAGCGCTTATGTGTTTTACGCTAGTTGAACTGAAAATGAAGTGCTGTGAAGAAAAACTAAAAACAAGTCATTATTTTCATGTGTAATATGTGTATATTTCAACAAATCCATCTGTTTAGCAAAGATAGGTCTTACAGTTCAAAGAAATTGCAAGGCTACACATCTAATCAGTTCCTGTAAGAAAAATCTATATCTCCGCGTCTTCCTTTTTGCTTTGAAAGAGGTTTTTGGAGTTAACATGACCAGAGGGAACGTTCTACAGATTTGTGTTAAAAGGAACGCGATGTATAGATTTTATGTTAAATCATATAGATAAGTTACAGCGGAAATTTGAGGTCGTGTATCCGGATTTGTAATTATTGTAGATAGATTTTGATTAAACTAACTGCAACAAGCAACTCATTGGAACGACGCTCTGGTATAATATAAACAAATAAATCAGGATTTCAAATCAAGGAAAATCGGTTTACATGCAAATTCTTTTTTAATCAGATTTTTACATTATTTTTTCTATACCACAGAAGATTTGATAGGGAATACTATGGGAAGCTAATTAGAAAGAGATAATTGGAGATGAGAACCAAAACGAAATGAGAAGGATGTTTTCGTAGATTTATACTGGAATTAAACAATGGGAGCAGTTTATGACAAAGTTCTTGATTCAGGTAAGTTTATTTTGTCATAACGCTTAGGAGATATTATTTATAAAAGTCACTTTTAATTGCAAAATAAATATTTATGCTCTGTGCTGTTTCCATGAAATAAGTTAAATACTACTGAAAATGGCATTCAGTTGCATTTTGTATTTACGTTTAATTCAATGTCTGTTTTGTGTTTCGTTTCCTATTTTATCTTTTTTTTACACAACCTTTTAAGTCTGTTATGTTTTCCATTACCTTTAATAGAAAAAAGAAGGGAAACGGGGAATGTGTCAAAGAGACAACGACCCAAAGGGGAGTAATAACAACTCAAAGCCACCATAGGATCTTCAATGAACGGTGAGAAAACTCCGCACCCAACGGCAGGTCGGAGTCGGCCCCTGAATAAAGAGTAATCAAGTTAAGCGGAATAAACATCATCCTAGACTCCTATAGACATAAAGTTAACTAACTAGTAAAAGACAAGACACACAAAGGCTTATAAATTTCCTGACTTAGGACAGGCGCAAACCTGCTGCGGAGGGGTTTAACTAGTTTTATTGGGCCTAAACCTTCCCCCTACAGCCAATGTGATAAATCAAAAAACAATCGTAACAACAGTAAAATTCAGTTGGCAACAGGACTGAGTCAATTGTGAAAAATAAAACTGAAAGAACTAAATATACGGACATAAACATGAATTCACAAGAGACTACTAGCAGTTAACTGACATGCCAGCTCCAGACCCATTACCAACTGACAAAGTAAGTTATGTACCCTGAGTATACAGCTTCCACCAAGATCCCTTCCTGTGAGGAGTTAAGCATAATGATTACATGCATATACCGGAATGCATAACCCATGTCCATGCAATACAGATTTTAGAAATTTAGAATGTGTTTAGTTAAAATGCAAAGACCCTATCAAAAAATCAATGTTTATACCAAAGAAGGCCATACGTAATGACTTGACGACAATATCGTAATTATTACCCTTATGAATTAGACGATTTAAAGGTTTTATGAGTTTGTTAGGCGAGTTTAAGTATTTTTTACTCTTATGTAAAACATTACCGTAAAATAAGGGATGTGAAATACCAGTCTTGATTAGATGTTTACGAGTTGCATTGAATGTCTATTTTGCTTACGTTACCTCTCATATCTTTTTATTTATGCAACCTCGTGTGACTGTTTTTTTACGTTACATGTAATATGTGTTTTTTCGTGACCTGTAATGTTTTTTTACGTTTCATATTTTGTCTCTTTAGTTTTACGTTACGTTTTTTGTCAGTTTTGTTTTACGTTACGTATTTTGTCTCTTTAGTTTTACGTTACGTATTTTGTCTCTTTAGTTTTACGTTACGTATTTTTGTCTCTTTAGTTTTACGTTACGTATTTTGTCTCTTTAGTTTTACGTTACATATTTTGTCTCTTTAGTTTTACGTTACATATTTTGTCTCTTTAGTTTTACGTTACATATTTTGTCTCTTTAGTTTTACGTTACATATTTGGTCTCTTTAGTTTTACGCGATACTTTCCTTTGCAGTAATTTGTGTTGTTTAACATGGCCTGTTGTTTTTTAAATATTTGATGATGATGATGATTTACCATTATTGTTTGTTTCCGAATCTTAGACAATTCAGTTTATGATAATATTGAATAATAAGTCAAATGGATAAAGGATAAAAACTACAAAACGGACAGCTAGAACTGAAAAACCCGAATATCACCGTGTTGTTCGACCCGTCTAGTACACAATTAATGCGACATTGTACATTGAAGACTACCAACGAAGTTAATTTTCTCAGTTAATTTCAGCGTCAAAGATTTGCCGGACAATACTTCGTATCAAAAACTAAGAAAATATATGTAATTCTTGGGAAGCACATACCAAACATACAAGTATTTTAATTATGATTATGAGCCTAACAAAATACGACATTGATAAAGAAAACAACAACGGATTCTGATTTATCCCTGTGTCCGTCGTATCTGGAAAAGCTTGGATTCCATTAGTTGTCAGCCTATTTGTCTGATTTACGTAAAACATGGATACAGTAAACATGTACAAATTGAATAATAACGTAGGAGTTTTTACATAACCTGCGTCAGTTTCTTAATAGATATAAAAGTCTTATTGAGATGCTATAAATCTGACGGTTTTCACCAACACAAAATAGAAAATTGAAAAAAGTATGCATGCATAGTTCCAGATTTGGATATTGACGACTACAAACTCTGTGATGCAATTCAAAGACACTGCAATTAAGGCCATAATTTAAATTTTGCGACAATATACATCAACAAGGATGTCATGCTTGTCAAGATCAGACTTTGTTGTTTTCATCATACACAATCTCATTTTAAGGAATCTAGTGAAAATTTTAATGACCTGTAGTAAGACTAGGGATGAGTTACATTTTGTATTGGTTTGTCTTTATTTTGTTGTGTTTTTTCTAGCGCAGTTCCCTTGTAGATTGCGGCATGTAATTGTAGTTTTCGGCTATTGTGGGTGTTTACTGTTATCTTCACTTTATAATTCCATTATTCTTAAATTTATATTACAATACAACTTCACGTTTATTACCATATCTTATCCACTACAGATAGTTAAATTTTAAAATTTTAATTGCAAGGCCTGCCGAGCATTTTAAAATTTTTAAATTTAACTATCGAGAGTGGATAAAATATTGTAATAATGGGGATACTGTGGTGTAATCTTTTTCTCAATGATAAATGATAAACACCGAGAATTGTATTCTAAATAGATTTTGTGGGAAATAGCAGGGAGCTTTAAAATATGAAAATTTATTTAACGGATCGAAACCGGTCTAAACTGCACATATCATTTGAGAATAGCATTTAAACTTTCAAGAAGGTGCAAGAGTCGTACATTTTATATTTGAGTGCTTCCATTATGTTGGTTCTAAATAGCATTTAAACTTTCAGCAAGGTGCAATAGTCTTCCGTTTAATGGCCATAAACATACTGCAATCGAGAGTAAAAAAAATCGTGGTTTCGAAAATATTATAAACTTACAATGCATTTCTTAACCAGTTCATAGCTTAGCCGTCATCACGCTGTTTTAAGTTGTAATTTCAGCAAATATCAAATTAGTCATGTTAGTAGTATTCCCCAACTTCAAATGAAATATCGAGGATGATGTCATTGCTTCCGTCTATCAGTCCATCATGCTTTTATTTTGACTAGAACTCCTTACATACATTTTGTATTTGAATTGAGAAATTTAACTTTATTGTGAATAATTGTATAAAGTTTTTAGATGCGTAACAAGCTTTAGGAATTTTTATATTGGTCCAGATGAAAAACAACAGGCCCAACTGACAAGACTCTTTACATTGAATAAGATATTGCAAATATTATGTCTGCAAAAATAAAATGAAATAATTCCAAGAAACTGCAAGAAAACCACTTATACAGTATATTTTCCTGAGCGTGACCTGATGGATTTTCTTTTGGCACAAAACAACATTCATCTTTTTATATCCCCCAGATCTTAAATCCATTAGACTTTATCCGTTCTTTGTCATTTGTTTTATTCCCTGTCACGATTTGTAGGCAAGAACATCTGAAAAGGATTTCCCGCAAAAAATATTAAACTTGGAATGGATAGAGAATATAAGTTTGACGCCTCCAAAGTATATTTTTCGCATGGTTTCTTCATCCAAATGAAAATCATGGTGGGACTTTTCTTAAGCATATCATCTAAATTCGTATGCCATTGTTAAAAACAAGAGCGCCATTTTGATATCAATGCCCCTTCCCCCCAAAAAATCATTTTTAGACGTCATTTTAAACATATTTCGGATAAGTTTGATTTGATCTACACTGAAGATATCGATTTGACCATATGCAGAAACAAACTCAATTCACAGTTACCCCGGTATTTTGTTACCTGTTACCACTGGGCTTATTCCTCTGCTGGTGGAGTGTAGTCCCCGAGGGTATTCAATAGCCCAGTAGTCATTAGTTCAATGCTGACCCATAACTCGGTTTTATTTGAAAACTTGCAATATGTAAATTTAAGAAAATTTTGTTTCAAACTAAGGAGTATTTAGCTCCTGCATAGCTATATCCTCTACCGATTTTGGCTTTACATCCTATTTGTAATTTGTTTTCTATGTGATTCGGAACATATTTTGGATTAAGCATTTCCCAATGTTTTCATTTTATCTGCACAAAAGAGACAGAAGTCTTTGAAATCAATGGCCTTATGAAGAAACAAAATTCACGGTAAAAGCGGTGGTTTGTTATTCATTAATAAGAATTTATAAAACTAGTTTAGCAAGCCTTATTGGAGACAAAATTTTTGAAGTCATAAATCAGAATTTTATGTCAATTTGAACCACTTTAAAGGATAAAGATAAAGGTTTCCCTTCCTTGTATAAGTTACAAAAAGTACATAAAATTAACTGTTCAAGGACAAGCTGAGCCTACTTATTAGATAATTGTTCCGCAGCGCAGGTACAATGATAGACCTGAAGGACCGCAACGGTTCTAAAATATATATGTACTTAGGATGGAATAACTTACATGCTTGACTTGAAACTTTTTGTGGTTGGTTCATATTCGAGCAATCAAACGGTAGTCCAATATGTAAAAATGATGCATCCCTACTCGATCTGTTTCTACACTTTTAATAAGTCAATTTACATTATTTCACATTACAATACATGGGTGATATTCTTTCATTCATAACACACATTTCAGAGTATATACCCTAATCAACTGGAAATTGAAGACGCTGCAGAAACTAATAGCTCGGCTTTATATTTTAAAATACAATAATACCCATGTTGCATAGGAAACTGTAAATTTTGGTATGATTTACACGTGTTTTCAAATGTAACCTCTCATAAGCAGTATTACAATCAAATAAGGTGGAAAGCCACAATCTAAATTGGTCAGAAAAAAGTACTCATTACCAAAAATATCGAAATAAGAGGTCATGTCAGCCAAATCTGTCTACTGGGATGGTTAAATAAAATGTCAATTTTGGTATGATTTACACGTGTTTTCAGATGTAACCCCTCATAAGCAATATTACAATCAAATAAAGTGGAAAGCCACAATCAGAAACAAGAAGAGTCCAAACCCTAGGATATAAAGGCGAAATAAAGCCTCAGTATTTTGAAGTGGCTATAATTTTTCATAAAAAAGTTAATTTCTATAGCGCACAGGGTATAATTGTCATGTAAGAAAAATCTGTCTACTGGGATGGTTAAATTAACTGTAAATTTCGGTATGCTGTATATGTGTTTGAAGTAGTAGCTCTCACCAGCAGGAATAAAATCAAATAAAATGGAAAGCCATAATCCAACATTTGATTCAGAAAGAAGCACGAATTGCCAAAAAT
>MJUU01061588.1:0-22727 GCA_002080025.1 Modiolus philippinarum | reverse complement strand
ACTTCGGTATTTAGTTATTTGTTACCACTGGGTCGATGCCACTGCTGGTGGACTGTTAGTCCCCGAGGGTATTCACCAGCCCAGTAGTCAGTACTTCGGTGCTGACCCGAAAGCCGATTATTTTTGGAACCTTACAATATCTAATTTTTGTAATTTTTTTGAAAACTAAGGAGTATCTCCCTCATGCAAAGCTCCGTCCTTCGGTGATTTTGGCTTTACATTTAGATCATATTGGTTATTTGTTCTCTATCAGTTTTAAAACATCTTTGATTTTATGGTCTTCCAAACGTTTAGATATAATCTGCACTGAAGAGACATAAGTTGTCGAAATGCGCTTATGCAGAAAATAAATTCACTGTGACTTCGGTATTTAGTTCTTTGTTACCACTGGGTCGATGCCACTGCTGGTGGACTGTTAGTCCCCGAGGGTATTCACCAGCCCAGTAGTCAGTACTTCGGTGCTGACCCGAAAGCCGATTATTTTTGGAACCTTACAATATCTAAATTTTTGTTAATTTGTTGAAAACTAAGGAGTATCTCCCTCATGCAAAGCTCTGTCCTTAGCTGATTTTGGCTTTACATTTAGATCACATTGGTTATTTGTTCTCTATCAGGTTTTAAACATCTTTGAGTTTATGGTCTTCCAAACGTTTAGATTTTATCCGCACTGAAGAGACATAAGTTGTCGAAATGCGCATACGCAGAAAATAAATTTACAGTAAGTTCGGTATTTAGTTATTGAGTAAGTTAACCATAAATCCAAAAAGAAGAGGTCGACGTCCCAGCTATCATCTACCTTAGTTTGGAACTAATTCTAAATTGAGTAAAAATACAAACTGATTTATAACTTCTCTTTTCAATACAGAATTTGCAGTGGTAAATTGGAATATGATTCATTTTTAATTTGTAGGGTGTAAGCTTATTAAGATTTTTCTTACAAATGTAAAGTCGTTGAAACATTCTATTTTATTGATGTATTATTTTTAATTTACTGTTTTTTATGCAACATCGGTATTTTTTTGCATTTTACATATAGAATATTACATGGGTAAATCCATCAACCCGAGACGTCAATATCATCCCGAAGGCTTGCCTGAGGGATGATATTGGTCGAGGGTTGATACAGCATGTAATACGGATTTACCCATGTCATATTCTGTTTATCATATATTTGAAAAAGAACAAAGGTCTTAGCAGTTTTCTAATTAAAATAACACGTGGCCTTTGATACAGATTTTTTAGGTGTGTAATAAAGGGTAGCAGCCGTGACTGATATCGATATCATCACGGGGTGAAGATACAGGACGAAACATGACGTCTGTATTACACATGCAGGATTATTGTATTTATAACTAAATATATGATAAATTTTGTTAAAAACTAAGGAGTGTCAGCTCATACAAACCTTTTTGGATTTCCATTTACATCCTGCCCAGACATAAGTTGTCGAAATAACCATCTGAAGAATGTTGATTTACAGCTACTTCGATATTTAGTATTTAGTTATTTATATGCTATAGAGACGTCCTAAAAATACAATTAAGTACAGATGGTACATGCGCAAAATATACTTATTCACATTATACCGTGACTATAAAATTGTCAGTCAAATGTAATGCACCTATAGTATTTGTTTCCGCTAGGTTATTTTTTTAATTACTTCTTCAGGGTTTTGATTGTTGGATTTTTTTAACATAGACATGGAAACATTGCTTTCGAAACGTACGTTACGATTCTGATTATGACGTCATTAGACTTAAAAAATATAACTTTTACTTACTATGTTCAGAAAAGAGAAAAAAAAATCTGACAATTTTAAACATCAGAAAAAAGTAATTGAAAAGTCATTCGTAGGGAACAAATTTTGATAGTCTCAATTAAAAATTAACCAGCAGAAGCTGAGGCAAAAAGCATGTTTTTCCAAATGTGCCAAGTAGTTGCATTTTTATTAGAACACGGCTTCATGAATATGGGAAAATCATATTGCAATGTTAGAAATGTTCGTGTTTAGGTTATTTTCGCTACATTCGTTGTAAATAAAATTCGTCCAAAATGTTCTCCAGGAGATTAATTTGTCGAAAGGCGCATATGCAGAAAATAAAACAGTAACTTCGGTATTTTGTTATTTGGTATTAGAGTTTCTGTATAAAAGCAAAAGCTTCCGGGAAATTGAAAAGCTTTAGGTGCAACAATCACCACCGTATTTGTCCCAAATACGAAAATTCAAGTTATTAGAATACTTAATAATATATAATTAATACTAGATTTGCAATAATAAGAAATAGCCTATGTCATCCCAGACAACTAATTCGTTGATTCCATCTCATTTGCGGCCTCAAAATCTACCAGAAATCAATTTTCGTAGAAATAGGACCAAATTGAATTGTTTTGGCGACCATCTTGGAAATGGAAACCATTTCGAAAAAAAATTTTCGCGTAAGTTCCTTTCTTATATCATACTGCATATTTATGCAAATTATGAACAAATTCTGCAAAGCAGTTACTGAGATTTTGAATCTTCAATTTTTTAACGTACAGTGGTAGCCATCTTATAATTGGAATAACAACATGTCACCCCGACGTTGTCTTGAGCGACATAAAAAAAAAAAAAAAAAAACTTCAATAATCGATATCCTGTAAGTCATATATTGGAGGATCTTACAATTTCCATTTTCCTGCGGATATATTTTTTCATCTACAAGAAATTAAATTAAGCTATGTTTCTGCAATGTTTTCACAGTGTAATTTCGTTTGTAATTCAAATCAACACTAAGTGCATGCCTATGATCATTATTATCTTGTATTTAAGCCTTCAAGGTTTGGCGAAACAGTCTAGCAATTTCGGGCCAATTTGTTTAATATGCAATAGTATACACCTCAATGTGATTTTTTGAATAAAATTTAAAACTACTAAGAAATATTATAAAAACTGTATAACAAGCCTTAATATTCCTTACTGCTGAACGTCAAGTAAGAAGAATAACCTCTCTTGCCAAATATGCGACTTTCACCAATTTGAATATTTTTAGACGCCATTGAAAAGTTGCATCTTTTAATGCAAGCATCATGAAATGCTTAATTAAATGAGAGTAGCTTCATGTTTATTTTCACTTATGATAAATATGAAAATCTTGTGTTTTTTCATGCAAATCACAACAAGTATTTTCTATTTTAAAAGGAGTTATCTCTCCCTACTACATGTCTCCTAAATTTATATGAACTTAATCGGCATTCATAACAATATTGTCTGGGTTTTTTATGCGACATACTGCAATTGATCGTGTCCTTTTCTATGGAAATACTAAGATAATAGATACCACGGTGATAATTGTTTTTAGGGTTGATGTTTTCATGACAACACGATAACACATAATTAAATTTATACTGCGTATATCATCTAAGATTAAAATGTCTGTGTTCAGTGTTTATATTTGTCTTTTTCTTTATTGATAGGGGCTTAAGATAATTACTAATCAATCAAACAACTCTGATGTTGTTGTGTAAAATTTGTTAATCTACTCCGCATTTTTCAATAAAAACCAAACAAAGAAAAAAATAACCAACATTGAACAGAGCAGTTAATTATATGTGTCCGGAATTACCATGTATGTATCTTTCTTGGATAAAATTTGGAAAACCGTGTATCTTTTTTGATCATGATCTAATGGCATCATTGGGTAAATTCTAATATAACGTGGTTAAAACGCTTATAAACCACTAGAGGTGTGAAAGGTAAACATATGTACGACATGCGACGACGAAGACGTCACAAATGGAAGTCGAAAATTAATCCTACTGCCAAAGACGAATTTTAGCAAATTTGCATTTTAGTCGATTATTTACTTTTGTCTGATAATTGGACCCCATTTATTAATTTATTTTGGATTTTCTAAGCAATAACGCATAATTGTTCGAACATATATTATCAAAGGTTACAGTTGTGCATTCAACTAAATGCGTTTATTTTTCCCCAGCACTTCAATTGGTAGAAACTTATAAAAATAATTATTATACTTTGATATCATACAAGAATTTTCATTTGTCAAAAGGTGTCATATGATTAAACTGTAAATTGCTGATTTACTTGTTATTTCTGATATCTAATTATAAACAACAGTACAGCTGAAAGAGTTACTGTTTTTAAACATTGAAAGGTAATTTTCAAGTTCAATAGAACTTTATTTTGATTGGTCAAAATGTCATACCCTTGACCATTGAAAGTAGAATTTTTAATGCCAATTAGACCGTTTATTTTGTCTACAGTTGCAGTTGCTAATTTAGCAGTTGGTATCAGTTATCCGTTGTCATTATGACTGAAATTTTTTTCCAGTCATAATATAATTATTTACACTTATAAAACCAGAAATGGTTTTGTTACTACTAAAGGCTTTTAGATATAGCTTACTGAGTTGTTAGGAATAACTGACTGAAAAAGCAAATGGTAATTTGTGAAAACTACACAGCAGAAGAGTTTGAATTGTGATTAGCCATTTATTCTGTTGAAATGATAAATAAATGGTAATGCTGATTTTGACAATTACTATACAACAATTGATTTTGCTGTTTTTCTCTGAAATTTAAACTTTAGTGGTAGTATATATCTTAAATCTATTATTAAGAGTGCAATGATCTTAATAATGCATAATTGAAGAAATGCTTCATTCTTATCACAAATCAGTAATAACATTTCTTCACCTTGTATACGTTGCTTTCCATTATTATTAGTGTAAATAAGGATGTGTTGTTTACTGTTGATTTTGTTGACTTGATTGAAGGAAATCTTGGTTCAATAATTTCAAATTATAATAAAATAATTATACTTGGTTCAGAAATTTCAAATTACCGGTCAGTACATGTTTTTATCAACCTTAATCATATATCAACCTCGGACTTAGTCCCTCGGTCTATATATGAATAAGATCGATAAAAACATGAAGTGACCTCATCAAAAGGCTATAATTGTATATTATCATAAAATTACATATATACTAGTAATCTAGAATTCAGTAATGTCTTTTTCACTATTAATATCTCTGACCTGAGTCTCGGACATGTTTATGCAGGAGTGGAAAAAAATCATAGAAATCCCTTAATAAAATATAAATTTGCGAGAAGAGCAATGAGAACCCCTATTTTCTATTAAAAAATTTGAAAAATCTCAGTACAGACAAATTAAAAGTTGTACATTAGGGGTTTAAGTTCGGTTGCATCTATTTCTTTTTAGAATTTTGTCAAAGTGGAGAGCTCCCTATGAAAATATTGTGAATAATTGCGCTTTTGTAACCTTTAGTAGATAAATATATACAGAAACAATGTGAAAGGATATGGAGTAAATGCAGATGAGACAAAATCTCTACAAATACATGGTATTCCCAAGCAAAGGAGCATTAGAATCGATATGCTATGTCAATGATTAGATACTACATTAGATACAACAGAAACAAAAACAACTAGCCCAGACTTTTAATTTCAGCTCCAGATATATAGACGATGTACTTTCTCTTAATAACCCAAAATTTAAAGAATATTTACATTGCATCTACCCAAGTGAACTTGTAATTAAAGAGAAAACCGATATACTCAATTCTGCCTCATACCTTGACCTTTTGTTATACATTGACGAACATGAACGTCTGAAATCTAGATTATATGACAAACGTGATGATTTTGACTTTCCAATTGTGAACTTTCCGTTTCTCTGCAGCATATGGAGTATATATTTCACAATTAATTCGTTTCTGTAGAGCGCGCAGTACATACAGTGACTTTGTTAAAAGAGAAAAAGCAATTCTATGGCCGTCACTACGACATCATAGATAGATATGAAATGTCAGCGTCATAAAAGAAAACTGACATTTTCAGCTAGATTCACGTCTTCCCGTATTTGACATTACCGGTTTTGATTTTTCCCTGGGTTGACCCACTGATAGTGTGACGGGTGCTGAATACAGAGCAGGACATGATTACCCTTACGGAACACCTGATGGCACTCTGTTTTTTTGAGAGTTCACACTGTTAGTGCTTTAGTTTTTTTGTGTTGTATATGCAATGTTCGTGTGTTCATGTGGTGTCTTTGGTCTTCCGTCTTCTGGTGTTCTAGCTTTTACCTTGTCTCTGGACTTTGATTTATATAATCATGTGCTTTGTTCCTTCGGTATTCTACTGCCGTTGTTAAGATTATATGGGCGCATTCATTTTAAGAAGAGAGATGCAATGCAGATTTAAAAACATGACTTGCTGTGATTGGTTGTTAATAAATGTGAATTGCGTGGTTTATCTGAAACTACTATAACATGGTAATGTTTGCAAAATAATAATATATTCTTTTATTCTTGATCTGCCATATATGGGAATGTTTGTTTCAATGGCTATATTTGGCGGTGATTTTGTTCGAAATTGACGGTGGTCACTAAAAACCGAAAATTACGATGATAAAAGCAATGGGAAGCCCTTGTTTTTTTCTTGCCAAGGGTATTGTCGGGTATTGAAGGTCAGTAATTTAAAATGCCTGGTATGAAATTTTATTTGGTGACTTCTGTAGTCCAGGATTCGTTACTATTGTCGCCTACGGGAAAATAAATGGTTTATTTTAACCTATATCAAAGGTGAATTTTTAAGATTTTTGTCAGAATCTGTTAATTTTGCTCTCAGATAACTTCATTTGCCATAGAAATGGAAATTCATGCAATAAAAACTGTTGTAAATACCATGACGTCACAACTATAGTCTATTTCATTATATATGTATTCCGAAATACGCATTTGGGGTAGGGTGCTTCGGTTGACCGTAGATCTGTTACGTCTGCATCAATGTGGTCAAAGCGGGATGAGTTGTGTTGACTAAAGATGAAAGGAGCAAAATTGGACATCTTTTATACACTGCAGTCCATTGTCGGAGCAGGAGAGGCCAAATCTGGTGCCTTGATTTTGGCAAAAATGTACGATAAAACTGTGTTGAGAAACCTTTGATCTTTTAATAAAATCTGTTTGTGATGAGTTTGTAATATAATGCTGTATTTTATGGTTTTATGCCTCAGAATCCCCGAAGTACTCGTATTCTGTTGCTATAGTCTATGGGGTGGCATGAAGAAAACAAAGCTATATCAATTACGAAGTATGATACGCTCATGACGTTTTTCACATAAAATGCTTAATTGTGTAAGAAACTAACAACACAAAACTTAACCACTTTCTGAAATCAATGCTGTACCGTATTGGTTACAATAAACCATTAGATGATATGGACGCATCCATTTTATGAAGAGAGATGCAATGCAGATTTCAAAACACGACTTGCTGTTATTGGTTGTAAATAAATATGAATTGCGTGGTATATCTGAAACTACTATATCATGGTAATGTTTGCAAAATAATATATTATCTGCCTGCCATATATGGGAATGTTTATTTCAATGGCTATATATGGCGGTGATTTTGTGCGAAATTGACGGTGGTCGCTAAAAAAAAGAAGAAAATTACGATGAGAAAAGCGATAGGAAGCCCCTGTTTTTTTTTTGCCAAAAGTATAGTCGGGTAATGAAGATCAGTAATTAAAAATTTCTGGGATGGAAATTTATTTGGTGAATTCTGTAGACCAGGATTCGTTACTGTTGTCGCCTATGGGAAATTAATGGTTTATTGTAACCTTAAAAGTCGTTCTCGTACGGAAGCCACACTCTAAACACGTGACTCGAGATTTACTGCAATGCTTAAAAATACATTACAGCTTTGTTGTAAGCATCAAAATACATTTTGCAATACATTTTGTTATCAATTCGTGATGTAAAGTAAAATTATTTCGTCTGTGCAATCTTATTTTCCAATTATCGTAGTGACGTTGATTGAAGATTACTTTAGTATTGCGAGGTTATGGCAATAATAATTCAATATAACTGTGCTTCCTTTTATCTACAAAACTGTTTTGTGATATGGTTGTATTAACAGTTGTAACTTTTTCGATTCTGACATGAAAAAAGATTGTCAGCTGATGGCATACCGATTCTTTGATACACATTTGGAGATAAGTCATTGTGCTTGTTAGAAATGAAATAAACTATTTCAATAATGCCAATTTAAAGTGCCTCTCCTATTGATTTATAAAACATTTCTCTGTTTCTCAGATCCGGCTGAACAAGTCTATAATGGCGATTATTCGGGTGGTTTTCAAGCATTTAAAATGAATTTGATACGGTTTTGCAATTTTAATTTTATTGTCACCTTATAAAAGCGTTGTTTCGTCATAAAACGTCGAAGTCTGTACAACTCTGTCGGCGTTCGGTCAAAATTTTTGCACAAAGGAGACAAAATAATAATGGAAAAGGTTTTTTGCAATAAATGAACGATGCTGCTGATCTATTTTGTTTGACCACTTATGAAGACTTTATCGATTGAAGCACACACACACAAAAAAATAATAACCATGGCCGCTGCTAGAGGACTGTTAGTCCCCGAGGGTAGTCACCAACCCAGTAGCCAGTACTTCGGTGCTGGTCCGAAAACCAATTTTTATTTCAAAGCTTGCATTATCTAAATTTAAGAACATTTTGTTTCCCCCTGAATAGCTCTGGCCTTTGTTGATTTTTGCTTTCCTTTTTAGATACTATTAGTTATTTGTTCTCTGTCAGCCTTTGCACTTATTTTGGTTTATGGATTTCCAAATGTTTTGATTTTTTTTGTACCGAGGAGACATAAGTTGTCGAAATGCGCATATGCACACTAACTTCCGTATTTTGTCGCTTATATACTCTGTTGAGAAATTGACGAACGTAGATCAAATTGAGAGAGTTTAAGAGAGGCGGATAAAATTACATTATCGCGCAACTTAACATGTTATTAGTATGGAACATAGGACATTCTGTTTTTTAGCTCATCTGGCTATGCCAGGGTGAGCTTTTGCCATCAAAATGAAACCAAACTTCAACTGAATCATCACCAGGGTATGTAGTTTCAAATTTGTTATTTTCTTTGTCCTAGGTCAAACAACATGGCTATCGTTACTTATAATAGGGGTAAATTGCTGTTTTTGGCAAATAACTCGAAAATGTTACAGATTTCAAAATCTGACAGAGAAAAATGATCAGCATGACAAGATCTACCCACCCTAAAATTTTGAAGAAAATCTGATGACCCATCTTAGAGTTATTGCCCTTTTCCGTAAAATTTTCAAAATTTTCAAAATTTTGATGTTTTTTTCAATTTTTTATTTAAAAAACTATAACAGATAGCGGTTAAGTTTTAATGCAAAAATGTTCAGCATGTCAAGATCTACCTACATGGACATTTTGAAGAAAATCCAAGTACCAATATACGAGTTATGGCCCTTTATTGGTCAAATTTTTCGTGATTTTATACTTTTTATACTTTGTCCTATACTTCAAACTCGCTTTGAGATAGAGGTCAAGTTTAAATTGCAAAGATGTTCAGCATGTCAAGGACCACATTTTATTGAACTTGGTCAAGTTCTCCGACCTCTTCCAAGGTGGTCGCCAGCGGGGAAGATAGTTTAACATTTGACGCTATGGGAAAACATTTTCTAAGATCGCAACCTGAAAAAAAACTATTAGGGCAATTGGAAGCAACCTTGGTCACAATAGTCTGTAGTTGGCCACTTTCAAAGATGTCTCTGCCAAGTTCGCATCACATCCAAGATTGCTTCCAACGGGGAACATAGTTTAACATTGGACCCTATGGGAAAGCATTAAAAAATCTCTGAAACAACAAAGCCAAATTTATCCAAAGTTGGGCACAATAGTCCTTGCTTGGTCCCCTTCAAAAATATGTCTGTCAAGTCTGCACATCATCCAAGATGGCTGCCAGCAGGGAACTTAGTATAACATTGTACCCTATAGGAAAACACATTCAAAGATTTTTGCCTCTGAAACTACTAGGCCAATTTGAACAAAATTTGGGCACAGTAGTCCTTAGTTAGCCCTCTTAGAAAAATGTGTCTGGCAGGTGTGCATCCCATCCAAGGTGGCCACCCAGAAGGGAACATATTTTAACATTGGCCCCTATGGGAAAACATTCAAAGATTTTCTCCTCTGAAACAACAAAGCTAATTGGTTCCAAACTTGGTCACAGTATTTCATGGGTGGTCCCCTTTAGAAATATTAACCATCAAATCTTCACCTCATTCTAGATGGGAACTTAGTTTAACATTTGACCTTATGGTTAAACACATGAAATGATCTTCTCCTCTGAAACTACTAGGCCAATTAAAACCAAACTTGTCCTTGGATGATGCCCTTTAAAAATATTTATTTTTTTTATGTTCGTTCCTCAGTTGGCTTCCTTCAAAAATGGTAACCATATCCAAAATGGTCATTATCATGAATATAGTTCAACTTTGAAGCAACTACCATCAAGGTCTATAAACATACTCGAAAATGATGTCAATTATTATTCAGATTAATTGGACTGTCTGTATATATATATATATATATGGACTTTGTCACAACTACGTGGAGAGCTACTCGTGGCCTTCGGGCTGTTAGCAATCCTCCATAAATAAATAAAGCATGGAATTAAAAGGTATCAAACAAGACCGATAGAACGAGCTTGATGCGTTACGCTATCATAAAGTCCTTATATCACGACCAGTCTGAATTAAGGTGTCTCAGTGGTATTATTCATCCATTTTTGTCTTATACTTGTTCATTTAGGCTTCATTAATTAAAAAATTAAACAAAATAAATATTTGAAATGTCAAGAAAGTTCCAAAGTAATTAAAATTGTTATTCCTAATCACTTTTACAACATTGTCATTACAAAAAGGAGAAATAAAACACATAAGCTTTAAAGCTAAAGCTGGATTTACAGAACACAGATATAATACAAGGGAGATAATTTGATAAAAGAATTTAACATAGATATCACTAGAGGAATTTACATTTCACAATTTATCTGTTTTATTTCAACGTTGACCCCTTATTTTTATTTTTATGTGTAAACTATATGATGATTGCAAAACACATGCAAAGTATGAACAAAGTCTATAATTAATTTTTCAAGCTATCCTCTCAAATAACCATTTTCCCTTACATTTCTATGCAAAATCCTGAAATTTTCAATTTTGCGCTTAAATGCAAGAGGACCCCTAAATTTTATTTTATATTTTGAACTATAATACAATTACGTTTCTACAATTTTTTTTAACAAAATTCTATAATAGGAAAATAATACCCTGCAGAGACCTTTAGCCCGATAGGACGGTCTTGATGCGTTACGCCGTGATAAAGTCCGTATCCAAAGAAAATTGTCCAATATTTATTTTTTTGTTATTCACAAAAAGATAATAAGAACAATATAGTAAATTATTAGAAATGAACATTTTTGTGTAAGCATGATTATGTACTGTTTGTTTCCATCATTAACATACGACGCGTATGACCACAACAAGTAGCACAAAGACAAGACGTCAGCATAAAATTTAGGAAGTGACGCGTTATTTTCTTCGGTGATACTTACATTATCAGCCACTGGGATGAAAGAAAATAAAAAAATACCGATAAAACTAAATAAATATACAAAATGGAGAACAACAAAAACGTTCTATTGCTAGGTTTAATCATGCTTTTTCAAGTGCATTTTTGGTAAAAGCAGCTGTAGTGTCTTAAAAATAACAACTTAACACCTCTTATACAATAAATATTTGGCACTTAAAATTAAATTACATCACAAATCAAACTCATTCTGTCGAAGTACGATTACACGAAATAATGGCAGCGATTTGAATGAAATCCAGGTCTCAAGAGAATTATTTAAAATTGTAAAATTACATGCTTATGTAATAGTTCGTGATTTATTTGATCTGCAAAATTTTATGGTGTTACAATTTCTGCATTTTAAGTATGTTCATTAGTTAAATATTACGAAATCAAAACAAATTCGATGATACCATTACACCACACAAAATCATTATGGTTTTTCAATCAGAATTAAATTTTGGAGGTTCTTATATTACGTGCGTTAAACGATTTAAAACTACAAAAAGTGTAAAAATGAGATACACATCCACATTATAGAGGATGTCTCATAGGCTGTTCCGAATTACTCTAGTAGCAAATGAGTGTTTACCATTATGAAAGCATGAAAAAAGGACATCATGCCCGATGAACTTTTTTTATTATGATGCAAGTGTTTTCGGTTTTGTTTATTAGCCAGTGGATTTATTCACTTATTGAAACAGCCAGCCGACAGATTTCTCATTTCGATAATTGTGCAGTAATTGTCCTATAAGAATCCAATTAATTCACGAAGACTTCAGTTTTTCATCATTTTCCCCGAACTCACCATGCCCCCAAATAAAATTCGGGATAAAGATAACACAACATAAGTGGCCACCCAAATGTAAAATATGACGAACTAGGGTCATCGTGAATAATGAATTCATATTTATACATCTTTGGAATAGAGTTAAAAAGGATAACACGCAAGGAGTTCAGAAATTTTGTCCGAATAGAATGAAATAGACACGTTGTGACCCAAGAAAGACAAAAATAATATGATGATCATTACTGTTGATTAAATCATTCACTTTCACTCTTTTGTAGGTGGAGATGACAACGAATTTGAAGTTCAGATTGTGAGATATAAACCAGAGGCGATAGACACATTGTGTGAAAAATCTAAATTTTCTCGAAAGGAGCTGCAAATAATGTACAGGGGATTTAAACAGGTATCTGTGGCAATGATTTAAACTGTTTAACCCTAACTAACAGAATATGAATATGTACACAAAGCCTTTCAAAACAAAAGTATCCCATAGATTTTCTAATGCAGTTTATATCTGGCATAGAGAAATACTGCTGCGTGTTATATATAACTTTTTAATTAAATCTCTCAACTGAGCAGTTTTGACATTGGATTTCTGTGCAGTGAAATTCTATTAATAAAAAAAAACCTTAATGTATATACACGACAAGTAATTTCCTTCTTTCTCATTTTCAGTTGTCATTTCTCATTAAACTTTAGATGAATTGTATTTCATTATATAACACTGAAATCATATAGTACCGGTACCGAGTCCGGCTGTCCCGAGTTCCTATTGTTTTCTTCGTTTGTCTCTTGTCTTATTCGTGTTTTTTATGTATAGTTCCATGACAGATTGTGGCATGTAATTATAATTTTCAGCCATTGTAGGTGTTTCCTGTTATCCATCTTTTTACATATATAATAAAACAATTGAGGGATATATATTATGAAGAATTTGATTGTTTGCATTATTTTGACATTCATTTCTTTATTTCCTTTCCTGTCATACTTATATAATAGCATGGACAGTAAGATAACAGAGTTATTATACATCAAAGGATCTTAAACGTTGAAAATGCCTATTTAAGTTTGTATGTGCTTGTGGGGCGATAATCTTTACTTTTTTCCATACACGTTTAAAAATGAAAATTTTTACTACTCGATGGAGGAATGATTTCGTCGACTACCGATGTTTACTGGACAAAATATAGCTAAATTCTACAGTACTGACCGAACGACTACCATCTGAGACTAACAATAAGTACTGGACTACTTGTTTGGTAATTATGGTCCGACAAAAAGTGTTGGATTAACTGGATGGAAAATATCATGATTGACGTACAGTAACCGTCATCATAAATACAATTAGTACAATTCTAATGAATAATTAATGAAGGGAAATGGAGTAAATGCAAATGAGACAATGTGTCAACAAATACATGGCAACCTCAGCAATGGAACATCCTGAAGTCACCACGATACCTTCAACGACGAGTTTTACTAATACATCATAGCAAGCTCAAGACATCACCTGGCACCGTTTTGAGCGAAATTTCATGGCTAGATGTCAACATTCATGTCTTTTTACTCGTTGATATATGGATGCGGGATCGTCAATAAACATAAATATAACTGGCAAAGTGTTCTTACAATCGCCGTCATCCGTTACCTGACACAAAGACGGATCGAATTTAAACAACCAGAAGGCACACATCGATCCAACAGTAAGAAAACTTGGCATGAGTAAATCTTAAGACGTGGGCACAATAAGTAGGTGGTCGGAATAACATTTTGAAATTACAAAAACAAAAACAAAAAAACAAAAAACAAAAGCCAAAATTTGAAAGTATGGTTGTGCATCCATATGAGAAATTCTCTCAAGAACAATTACACCATAACTAAAATGTATATAGAGCATACTTCTCTCTCATGGGGAATCTTTTTACGGACTCCAAAATAACTTTTTAAGGGTATCTGTTGTAAAAACGAAGTCCACTTACAAAGACTTCTGGACTATTTGGCAGTTAAATTGCACTATGGACTAAAATATACCGGTGTTTGGGACATCTAGGATGGCAAATACTGTTTTTGACTTTCAATAAGTATTGCACTGCAACAAAAACTACCACAGTATAATCGGCTGAATAAATAAAGCGTTTATAAAAATCAGAATTACCAATATATGCTTGTATGACTTGTGAATTATAAGATTAGTAAATTACATCGTTAATAATGGCATGTAAATACAATTGTGGATTCAAAATGACCCTTTGACTACTCTGCTGATAATTTTGAGGACTTGCACCACGTAATGAGCTTTTGACCATGAATAAATACTAGGCTACTTATGCCGTTTCATCCTTGAACTAGTTACAAGATCTAATCAATTGAGCAAAAAATATCGATTCAAAATGACCCTTTGACTACTCTGCTGATAATTTTGAGGACTTGCACCACGTAATGAGCTTTTGACCATGAATAAATACTAGGCTACTTATGCCGTTTCATCCTTGAACTAGTTACAAGATCTAATCAATTGAGCAAAAAATATCATCACAGTTTTTAAAATAAGCACTGGACTTCAGAGAATGTAAATACTATCGTGACTGAATCTACAATGAGTTGACTGTTCTTTGAAATCGATGTCGCATAATGAATCGAATGATCTACAAAATTCAAATGGATTAAAAAAAAAGAACATAACATTACAATAGTAAATTCACAGTAACTTAGGTATTTGCTTCAAAATTATTAATTTCCCCAACTCCAGCTTCTCCTGCTTACGGAGTGTATGTTTAACAGTTGATTCGTTACGCGAGAGCTAGCACAAATTATACAGACTTTCTCATTAGACATAGTTATTTCCTTGACCGCCTTATCAATCAAGGCTTCAAAAAGTTCCGTCTCATACGATCATTAAAAATGTGATATCAGTCCCTCATGGAAAAATTTGAAGTTTCGGTCCGAACTCAGATTCAAGATTCTTTTTTTTACTTAGTACTGGGATGATCATTTCTTTTAACTGTCTACGACCTTTTATAGCAGTTGCTGTTGAGTTCTTATCGGACACTTCCGCAATAGAAGAGGAGGTTTGGCATGCCATAAAACCGGTTTAATCCACCATTTTCTTTGAAATGCCTGTACCAAGTCAGGACCATTGCGGTCGACAATTTTCCGGTGGTTTCTACTTCGTTTGTCTTTTTTCTCATGGACTTCGGCTCTTGACAGCTCTGTGTGATAATTTTGTTATTACCCCCATTTGCATCAGGTCATTGAATGGAAATTAAAAATGAAAGGATATGGTGTAAATGCAAATGAGATAAATTCTCTACAAATACATGTAAAACCAAATATTGGCACAACGCTTCTTCCTCATCTTCAAGTCACCATGAGGCTTTCAACAATGAGCTTTTGCTCATACCCTATAGTTGTAGAAGTATTAATGTTTATAAGTATAAGTATGAACTATAAGTATGAATAAAATTATGTCATGGTTACAGAATAAATATGTTCAATAAAGGAGAAACCGTATTATCCTCAAAAGTGCATTATCAAAGTCTTCGAGGACTATTAATCTGCCAACTCCCAAAAACACAATTTGTTTTGCGTACAATATTAATTTACCTTATGACATTACAAATTGATAATCTATTCATAAATAAAACCAAAACACCCAAATTCATTTCATAGTGCATTCTTACGAAAAGTTAGGACAAATTTGAAAAAAATAGCACTAGCTGAAACGGACAGAAAATTCGCACGCACGAGGTACCCTCTGATTTCATGATAGTACTGAATTAATGTTGATTTTGTAATTTTTAAACTTTATATGTTAGAGAAACTAATGGTAGTAATATTGACACATGAACTATGCAATTTCCTGGTCCAGAAAAAAAAAATCATTTAGAAAGCCCAAAAATAAAATTTAAATAAATAGGGTAAAGCATTTTATTTAAAAAAAAGTTTGTTTATTTTGCTTTAAAAATAACGCCCGTCGTGTTGTAACAATTCCCTTAACAAATTCTATGTAAACAAAAACTTTGGATTTTCACGATGTTCAATCAAACATTAATTATTAATTTATTATTATTATTATTATTAAATAATAATATAAAAATATAAAAAAATGTAGAAGGTGGTTCTAAAGTGGTCCCCCTGTCAGGTTTCTTAATTTGTAAAATTACTCATCATACATGTATGTAAGTGGTTTTTTGGCTTTCAAATATAAATTTCTGTAATCAAGTATGATGCCTACTTTAGGGGTATATATCATTAATCATGATCCTTAAAGGGTCTTTTCAAGGATCACACTTAGAATTATCCAGGTCCCTCATAAATAGAACAGAAAAATTTCTTTCATTAAAGAATTTTTTTAACTTTTATTTTCCTTGTTTTGTCTTTGTTTTTATCTGTTGCCGTTTTTGCCATGTCTTTGGACTTCAATTTTTGTAGTCATCACTTCCCTTGTTCCTTCGGTAGTCTACTGTCGTTGTTTTATAACAAATTCTATTTTTCAAATTTTATTGAGTTCTTTGTTTGTCTCTGTATGATAAGAAAACTTTTTAAGCTACGGAAAAGTCCCTTTTTCACAGGCCCTTTCTTTTATAGATGGTACTTACAACTCCTCTTTGTCTTCCATGATCATTTCACTTTTCTTAATTATGCCATGTTTAAGTCTCCCAAACGAAATTTTGAAACTTATTGTTTTTGTTACGTTTCTTATTAAGCTTCCTCAAAAACAAAGTTTGGGGAGACTTATTTTGCTATATTTCAATTCTTATTATTAAGTATCCCGAACGAAGTTTGGAGAAACTTATTGTTTTTACTCACATTTCTTCCACCTCAAAATTTGTCCGGACATTTTCTCAGAGACTAATGATCCAATCTTGACCAAACTTCACAGGAAGTCGGATCTCTATCCCGAAAGGTGCAATCAGGTCATGGAATTTTTTTTTAACACATAACAAAATTCTTTATTGCACTATAATACTGTTAACAGACATATATAGGGCACAGCGATGATCCCTATAAATTGTAATATAATGTATGGTATATAATATATAGTATGGTCTTGGAATTTTAAAAGGTGCTCCGTTTGCTATGGAAACAGAAAATAGACGGGAAAATTGACTTTACCGAAAGGTTACCTAACATACTGCAAATTAGTTTCTGGTCTCCAAGACTTCTAAATAGTGATGGTTGCCATGGAAACCAGCAAAAGGCGGCAAAATCGAAAGTGTTCAGAATCAAATGAAACTTCACAGAAAGTTGACCAAACTGGTACAGAATTGGTTGCAAGCCCTGAATTCTGATTTTGGAGTGCGTTTGGGAGACTCTGTATCACCATCCCGATACATTTATAAATTTTTATTCTTGTGCTTCTTCTTGTCTTTCTTGTCCAAGTGTTTTCTCGGAGACCACTGTTCGGATCTTGAACAAACTTCATAGGAGGATGGACCCTGACGTAAGGTTTTGCAATCCGGTCTTGGAATTTAAAATGACACCAGTTGCCATGAAAATGGCAAAAAAGGCGAGAAAATAAAATTGCTCGGAAATAGGATGAACTTTACAGGAAGGTGGTTTAAGACTTCAAAATGGCAACCGTTGCCATGGAAACAGAAAAAGGCTGGAAAAGACAAAGTGCCCCGATTGGAACAAAACGCAATAGACAGTTTGCATATGCTGTGTTGAGGCTATTTATAGCTCTGATTTCGGAGTTCGTTGGGAGACTTTTTTTTATCTGAATCCTGATACAGTTATAAATTTTAATCATTATTAAGGTCTTTCCCGACTCCAGTCGGAAAGACCTTATAGTATTTCTTCTGATTATTATTATTATTATTATTATTATTAAGGTCTTTCACCACATGTGAAAGACCTTACTGTAATTCTTCCGATTATTATTATTATTATTTCTTCTTCTTCCGCCACCGTGTTGAAAAAACTACGCGACATATCATTTCGATACTTGAGGTGATGAATCAGTATTGGCTGAGGATCATAAGAATTAGTCAAGCGTATCGATCTATTTTTAGTAACGGAGTTATCTCCCCGATCACTGTTTTTCTTGTTATCGGATAGACTCATATACCATAACCGATATCAAAATTCTGAATGGGGGAAAATGTTTCTTTCATCCTCAAGATGATTTGTCATGCAAAAAAATTTTTTGGGGTCGCGACCCCGGTTACGCGTTTTTGACCCCTAATTTTGTCGATTTCTCAAAGTTATCGGAATTTGATGAAATTTGGTATCTAGGTAGATCAAATGACCCTGATTACAAATCTGGGGTCAAAAAAAAAATTTTGTCCGCCATTTTCAAAATGGCGGCTATTTAAAATATTGTTATCGCGATAACTCGCAAACGATAAAAAATTTATGAAAACATTATATGGCAAAAATGTACCTCTCATTGAGATCTACATTTGATTCAATGCAGCAAAAACTCTGCGACGAACCGTTTTTGAGTTATAGCCCTTGACGCGTTTTCGTAAATTGGTTTTTTGCGAATAACTTTTAAATGCTTACAGATAATATAGTAAACATATATGTTTAAAGTGATCAGCATGAAAAGACCTTCAATTTGAGTACCAGGTTGAAGGTCATCGGTGACCTTTGACCTTGACCTTTGACCTTGTTAGCATATAAACTCAATAACCGTAATAGATAGCTGAAAAATTATAACAGCAAAAATGTTCACCATGTCAAGGGCTACATTTGATTTATATGGACCGAAGCTCTCCGATAACTCCCAGAAGAGTTATTGCCCTTGACGCGTTTCAGAAATAGGTTTTTTGCGTATAACTTTTAAACCTTTATAGATAGTATGGTCATGTAACATATCAAATTAATCAGCAAGAAGAGACCTACAATTTGATCCCAAGGTCAAAGGTCATCAAGGTCATCGGTCAAGGTCATAGCCAATTTTTACGTTTTTTTTATCGTTATATCTTAAAACGATTAGAAATGGCTACTCTAATATATTGGAGACAATGTGCATCTCATCAAGATGATTTTAAACATGTGACATGACAAAACATAACATTAAACACAACATTGACTGGGAAAGACCTTGCAATTGTTCTCTGAACAATTGTCTTTTTAATTATTATTATTTCCCTTTCTCACGTCGAAATGAACTTGTACATTGAAAATCTCAGAGACCATTTGACCTACAGGTTTCAAACTTGGTAGCATATTGACCCCATATATTTTGATGTGCGAACATCAAAAATGTCTTCAAAGGGGGTCTATTAGGGGTACTTTTTGGGGGTGTCAAAAAGGCGTGGGGTTGTCTACGGGAAAATGAAATTTTGAATGTTTTCACTATATAAAAAACTGTTAACACTAACTCTGTCAAAATTCATAGGAAGGTTGTGTTCGTTGTAAGATAATGTATTACAGCATTGGGCATTTCGAAATAATTACGGTTGCCATGGGAACCATACAAAAATTTGAAATTTTGAGAAAATCGTTTATTTACTGTTGATAATTGTATTTTTATTACAACTATAAATATTACTTGGGTAATAAATGGAACCCAAATTTTTTTAAACGGGGTATCAAAGTAAATTGAGCTTTTGGTTGCCATGGAAACCAAGACAGAAACCAATAAGTTTGAGAAAAACATGCTTTTTCCTGCATGTTATGTTTTGATTTCTGCTATATGTATAAAGTAAAATATAAGGGGAACCTCTGCTCAAATTTTCACGGAGGGGGGTCTAATAATGCCCAGAAATCCGATATGGGAGTTTGTTTTGGAGACTTTTGTGTTTTGCTGTGCGAACACAGCTATTACTTGTATGATTCATTTTTCCTGATTCATATTCTTGCTTGCTCACTGTACTCTAGAATGTTGGAACTGCCATTTTGATCTAACATGTTCAGTTTGTTTGTAGTATCTCGAATGGTCGCGGGACTGGCGCAAACTTTAGACGCTTGATATTTTCTATGAAAAGTTACAATTATTGCGACGGTTTTCACCCCGCTCAAAAGTAGATACATATTTGTACTTTAGAGTTGTCATGTCTTATGAGAAAGAAAGATTGAAAAGATCATCTATTATAAATGCCTTTTAGTTCACACCAAACATCATAGTGAGTGTTCATACATTACAGAAAAATCTAAATAAGAGCAAAAGCATGAATGTCAACTGTGTCTGTTATGCCCAATATGCATCTCTAATAAGATCTCTAATAATGATAAATCATTTTGCGCAAAGTTGTAAATGATTTCTTGCAATATATTTTTCGAGCGTAATCAAAATACGAGTATAGTTTCCTAACGAATTCAAAAAGAATTTATAAATTTAAAAATCTCAAAGCCAATCTACTCTTCATCCAAAACAATGTCATTTAAACTTTAAATGATATGTAAACGTATGATTTCAGTAGCCCTTGTTCTGTATAAATACACATGCTACGGTTGTATGTAGGCGAGGACATGACTCAATAGACGAGACAGTAGTAAACACTTTCATCAAAATGTAAAATCAATTTGAAAAGTACAAAATATAGGAACATCAGGAATTAAAAAGAATGCAGTAAACACTAACAATGGTTGAAAATTTCATTCACAAGCCACATTCCACAAGGGAACTGTATTATTAAAATACACATTTTAGACAAGAGACAAACATACTAGGGATAGTCGGACTTTGTACCGACACCGGGGATAGGGTTTAACCATTCCTGTATAGTGCAATTTTGTCTCTTCAGTAAGATATCTAAAATTGCTTCTATCCAGTTTTTAAAATATAAACTGAACAATCCCCTATTAATCATAAGTGAAGATTATTTCAATTTTACAGTAAAATGATGGTAATGATGTAAAGTGAAGTTTTATTACAATTTAATCCTGAAATAATAACATGTTATCTTTCAGGAATGCCCCACTGGTATCGTTGATGAAGACACATTTAAAGAAATATATTCTCGCTTTTTTCCACAAGGCGGTGAGTTTCCTATTGATTTAGTCATTAGCTGGTACACAGCATAAAGTACATTTATATCAATTCTGGTGTCATGGGGAAAATTCGAACAGGGAAAGACAATTAATGAACAATACTCAGAGGAAATACAAACCGAAATATTAATAACAAATATCACACAAAAATTCAGACTTGAAAGCAATCTTAATGAAATAATTTGCTAGTTTTCACTTTTTTCAAAAAATATTTTCATAAATAATGCTTAATTAAAGATGAACGACATCATTTTCAGCAAATCGAAAAGAAATAATGAATAGAAATAAAGAAATCAAAATGTTTCTTCTTATTGCTTATAAGATGGAATATACGTCCCCTGAACATTTTACATGTACTTCATAATGTACATGTAATTTCACAAATAATAACGAAGCAAATAGTTATCAAATTTCCAACACAGCCACTTAAAAAATAATTGGTAAAGTATTCTTTGAATTGCAGCAATTCGTTCCTCGATCAAAACATAAAAAAAAAACAATTACAACATATAAACTACCCAACCATGAGCACTCAATGGGTCATTTGCACCAAATAATTGACCAAATGAACAATGTATCATTCCAAGTTGAAATGCATGGTATAATAATCGCAATTTACCTATAAATATGATTCAGTTTTATTAACAGAAATGTGGTTTTGTTGTTGTTTCAAAGGAGCAAGAATTACTGAAATACATTCCTAATACAAGATAAAATTTTGCAATTGGTAATTCTAACATGTACAAAATGGCCTTTTGTTGTAGATTCGGATTCATACGCTCACTACGTATTTAACACATTTGATCATGATGGTAATGGCACTCTTAGCTTTGAGGTAGGTATTATAATTTTATAAGTGGACAAAGAATCGAGTTATCAATTACAGAAAGAATAGCCCATACCAGTAGAAACGATATAGCACATGAAAAAATAACACATATACAGAGAAAAAATGGAATAGTTGATGAAATCAAGTGTGACCACGGATAGACTTGTCTCTTATGAGACACCCGCCAAGCTGGTGTTAGCGCCTGGAGGAATAAGGCGGCCGAGACTGTCTGTCAACCACATCTAAGGACAATTAAAGTTCTGGTTTCTTTATGTGTTGCATACCATTAGGCATATACAGCATGAAGTATATTAAGAAAATATAAACATTGGCTCAAGGAAAACAAATTGATTGAGTAATGTAATGAAAGAGATATCAGGAAACATCTACAATGGCTGAAAACTACAATGACATACTACAAATCTTCCAGGGAACCACACAAGAAAAACAAATATAAGACAAAAGACAAAACAACGATATGAACTCAGAACAGCCGGCCTTGGTACCGGCAATATGTCAATTTCCATATGAAAGGTTTAATATTAGACTGAAAGCATCTTTTGCAAAAACATTTAGCCCAGTCCTTCAATTTCAGCTTCCGCTACATAGGCGATGTACTTTCTCTTAATGATCCGAAATTCAAGGAATATTTACACCAGATCTATCCCAATGAGCTTGAAATT
>MJUU01061585.1:66718-83722 GCA_002080025.1 Modiolus philippinarum | reverse complement strand
TTTTTTTTATTTCAAAATTTATTATCAAACACAACTAAATTCATTTATTTGTTGATTGATGAAACACTATTTTATACTAAGAAACCATATGGTAAAATGTGTGTATCATGATATATGTATTTTTCCTATAAAACATTTAAAAAACATTTGCAAGTGTTTAATACTGTCAATTATATATCATATATATATTTTGCCTATAAGGCATAACACAAAATAATGATGATGCCAAAAATATAAATAATTTAGATAACACACACAATAACTTTTGGTAGGGATGTGAGGAAGAAGGATTACAAGTTACGCTGCAGAAGTCAAATCAAGTATCATGTGACGATCTAGAAACAAGCGAATGGCTTGTTAAGGATGCTCAATCCTCAAGTTCATAATATCAAAATTTTAAAATTATTATTTTGATTCAATAAAAAATCAATCATATCAGTTAAGCAAAAAATATTGATGGTCAGTGTGTCCGTTTTTGAGGTATAAATGTTCTAAAAAAATTTTCGGGAAATATAGGTCCTTTAGTATTAACATTCAATGCGTGAGATTTATTTGGTTATTTGTCCTCTATCAGCTTTTACATGTTTTTGATTTATGGACTTCCAAATGTTTTGGTTTGATCTGCACTGATGAGACATAAGTTGTCGAAATACGCATACGCAGAAAATAAATTAACAGTTACTTCGGTATTTAGTTATTTATTAACACTGGGCCGATGCCTCTGCTGGTGGACTGGTTAGTCCACGAGGGTATCCACCAACCCAGTAGTCAGTACTACGGTGCTGACCCGAAATCGACTTTATTGAAACTTGAAATATCTAAATTTTGTTTAATGCTAAGGACTGTCGCCCTGATGCATAGCTCTGTCCTTAACTGAATTTTGGCTTTTCTAATTAGATCCTTTCGGTTATTTGTTCTATTAGCTTTTACACGCTGTTGATTTATGGACTTCCAATTGTTTTGGTTTGATCTGCACTGATGAGATATAAGTTGTCGAAATGCGCATATGTAGAAAATAAATCAACAGTAAGTTCGGTATTTTGTTATTTACCAAAAAGTCAAAGATCAAAGGGAAAAAGAAAAGATCAAAGAAAAATCTCAAAATATTCTCCCTAAATATGGTGATTTTCGGGCATTTTGCGTGAGAGTTGGCGGGCCATTCATTTTGTTTGATGCAAAAACCTTTGCAATGAAGGTATATCAAGAATTTCATTAAATTTTGTCATTAGTATACTAGAGATGAATGTAATCATATTTTGAAAAGTTTCTAATGTATCATGGTGGATAAAAGAAGAAAACTGCGAAAGTCAGAGACAAATTAAAAAACCTGCGGAGTGACCATTCTTTATATTACTACATGTAATCATCAAGTCTAGCCTTACGATTCTGGCATTATTCACTTGTTGATCATCATCTTTGATTTTCGATGTATTATTTTATATGACAGGGTACAGTTATATGGCAAGATACCTCACCTGTCGACACTAGCGGTCTCTTTCTTAAGGAATTTAATATTACCATATCAACCTTCTTGAGGAATTATATTTAATGGCTTATTTATTTTGTAAATAACTAGATCTATATGCTAATTCTTTTTGTACTTTTACAAGAACTAATTGAAATAGTTATCCTGTCCTTAGCTGATTAAGCTATTTTATTTTCTTCCTACTGGTATGTTATTCTCTACCAGCTTTTACACATATTTCGGTTTATGGATTTCCAAATGTTTTAATTTGATCTTCTCTAAAGAGACATAAATAGTCAATATACAGAATTTAAGTTCACAGTAACTTCGGTATTTTGTTATCTATCGAAGTACATGTATTAAAAAGGATCATCAGTCTGCAGCTGCTGCTATAGTGCAGTAGACAACAACTGAATTTTTCAAATTTAATATACCGGAATAACATAAAATGAAAGAACAAAAAATATCCCATCATGATATACTGTAGATGTTGTAAATGTCAGAGGTGGTTACATTTTAAGTTATTAAAGGTCAAATGTCATGACTGAAAATATTGCTAAAATCCAAGTAAGGAGAAGAACGATCCATCTTGGCTAATAAAGTAAACAGAAAACAAAAAATCCACCACTCAAATGCAGCTCGATATCAAAGCAAACATTTAAAGCCAAAAATTACATCTTTGTTCAAATTTATGTTTGCCTCATTACGTTAATGCATGTACTTGTGATTTTTTTCCATTTCTGTACAACAGAAGTTAATCATAATTTGCTATTCAGAGTCAATTTATTGCAAATATTTTGCCCTTATTCAATAGTGTGCTCTACAATTTTATTTTTAGAAACAGTTTTGCAGTGACTTTTTATGTATAAGTTGTGTTTGTTAACCTTAAAAAAGGGGGGTTCTTAGCATGTGAATTCAGAAAAATAATTTTTTGTTTTTTTTACATTAACTTTGTTTTTGTTTATACACTTGAAAGCGAAAAGTATGAATATGAGGTTGTTGACATCTTAGTGATTTTTTTTTCCAATATTTCTTACCATTTCGTAAGCAAACGTCATCTTACGTAAAACGTAGAACTGCTTTAACTGTTGACTATGCATAATTTCATGCACTTACATTATATGTAATAAACATTTCGAGCGGGATACTACTATTGTCTTTTTCTATATTTCTTTTATCGTTTTTTGTGCGTGTGCGTGTGTGTTTGGGGGAGGGGATTAATCTCTTTTAAGTACCTCCGGTAAAGTTTCCTTGGTGCTATTACAAGAGTATTTCTTATCGAATCGAACCAAATTTGTTCCGGGGTTTTGAAATTATATTGGTTTGGGGGTCAATGTTCAAAGGTAAAAAATTGTCATTTAAAGAATAAACTGTTTCTTTACGACAACCATGACATTTATTTTCATATTGTTAACTCAGCAACCCCTCCAAACCCAGGTTGTGCTTACATATCGTTCCTGTTTCTCCTGCTAAATTGGTCAATAATTCGGATTTTTTGTGTAACTAGAGGCCTGTATTAATCATTTAATTTATCTATTTAATTCGCAAACGATCCATTTTTCTAATTTTGCATGAAAGAAAATATTATATAAAATTCCATTCTCAAGAATTTATCGTGTATTATTTTGGAAATAACTGACAACAGAAAGCCACAAAGTCTTGATTCGAGGAACTTAGAATGACATGTCGTCTTGATTTGAATATGAAAAAGAAAGGAAATGGGGTAAATGTCATGGAGACAACATCCCATATCCAGGTTAAAACGACCCAAAACAAAACATCTAGGGGTCACCATATGGTCTTCAACACAGTGAGGAACCTCACACCATATAGTAAGCCCTAAATGGCCCCAAAAAGGTAAAAAGTGAATAAATCAATGGAAACAAACCACATCCAATAATCCAAATATCAAGAAACTAAAATTTTATAAGAAGACAAGGACAAGCCAGTCACCAACATATTCCTGACTTGGGATAGGCGCAAAAATGCGGTGGGGTTAAACTCGTTTTCTTGGATCCAAACCCTCCCCCTATGTGTGGTGAATGGCTAAAAAATAAATATACAAAAAGACTCACCGTAAAAATCAAACTAGAAAAAAGTCCAACTTATCAAGACGAGCACCCTTACAATGAAGTACATAAAACATGAAGACAATACACACAGGTACCGTCCAGACAAATGCTCGCAGTTATTGACAGCTAGCTAAGGACATAATTTCCGTTGACTATGATATCAAGTACTAAAGTCATCACAAAAGAGTCTCTTGAGTTTTTGCCAGTGTACTATGTATTCAAATGTATTGCCAAATTTCAAAGTACTACCTGAATGATTCTTTTTCATAGTTTAAGCTATTAATCATGCATAATCGTGACAGGCTGTATAGTGTAAGCAAGAATACTACTCAAATAACAGTATTTCTGGACTTTGAAAAGATAGTGTACTTCAGAACTTTGAAAAGGTAAAGAATTTAAACATGACAAATATACAAAAACAATTTAATGAATGTTTATTCCCATAGAACACACTTCAGATGAACTAACACGATTTTATAGACGCAAAACACGAACAGAAAAGCCTAAAAACAAACCAAATCATCTTATTACAACAAATAAGATATGGCCAACGATATTTTAATCTAGGAGCTGATATCGGTATCACATATTCCGGATAAAAATTATTACTTTAATTTGTTACAACACTTATATATGAAAAAGAATGGAAATGGGGTAAATGTCAAGGAGACAACATCACATATCCAGGTTAAAACGACCGGAAACAAAGCATCTAGGGGTCACCGTACGGTCTTCAACACAGTGAGGAACCTCACACCATATAGCAAGCCCTAAATGGCCCCAAAAAGGTAAAAAAGTGAATAAATCAATAGAAACAAACCACATCCAATAATCCAAATATCAAGAAACTAAAATTTCATAAGAAGACACGGACAAGCCAGTCACCAACATATATGTATAGTTCTTCGAAACCACACGAGAGAGCTCAACAAAACTTCGGAGTAAGATGCAACTCAAATACATCCAAATGTTCATTAATAATAAAACATTAAACATGTTGCAAAAGGGACAAAATAGAGTTAAAAATCGGTGAAACATTATTACATACTTTAGAAGGATATAACATTTCAGAGAAATCATGAAATTATGATTATTTTGTATTGCTTTAACATTGGACCTTTTGTACACTACGATATTTGATTCAGTTAATCCGTTATTACTTTATCAAATTGGATGGATATTTTAGTCTTTGAAGGGTGGTATTGTTTAACACCACAATTATGGAAAAGTAGCCACACCAACTTCTTACGACAAATGAAATTTGAAAATATAGATATTTTCCTTTCGTTTAAGCTTAANAAAAAAGTGAATAAATCAATGGAAACAAACCACATCCAATAACCCAAATATCAAGAAACTAAAATTTTATAAGAAGACAAGGACAAGCCAATGACCAACAATTCCTGACTTGGGATAGGCGCAAAATTGCAGTGGGGTTAAACTCGTTTTCTTGGATCCAAACCCTCCCCCTATGTGTGGTGAATGGCTAAAAAATAAATACACAAAAAGACTCACAGTAAAAATCAAACTAGAAAAAAGTCCAACTTATCAAGACGAGTACCCTTACAATGAAGTACATAAAACATGAAGACAATACACACAGGTACCGTCCGGACAAATGCTCGCAGTTACTGACAGCTAGCTAAGAACATAATTTCCGCTGACTATGATATCAAGTACTAAAGTCATCACAAAAGAGTCTCTTGAGTTTTTCCAAATGTACTATGTATTCAAATGTATTGCCAAATTTCAAAGTATTACCTGAATGATTTTTTTTCATGGTTTGAGCTATTAATCATGCATAATCGTGACAGGCTGTATAGTATAAGCAAGAATACTACTCAAATAACAGTATTTCTGGACTTTGAAAAGATAGTGTACTTTAGAACTTTGAAAAGGTGAAGAATTCAAACATGACAAATATATAAAAACAATTTAAAAAATGTTTATTCCCACAGAACACACTTCAGATGAACTAACACGATTTTATAGACACAAAACAAGAACAGAATAGCCTAAAAATAAACCAAATCATCTTTTTACAACAAATAAGATATGGCCAACGATATTTTAATCTAGGAGCTGATATCGGTATCCCATATTCCGGATAAAAATTATTACTTATATATGAAAAAGAAAGGAAATGGGGTAAATGTCAAGGAGACAACATCACATATCCAGGTTAAAATGACCCAAAACAAAGCATCTAGGGGTCACCGTACGGTCTTCAACACAGTGAGGAACCTCACACCATATAGCAAGCCCTAAATGGCCCATAAAAGGTAAAAAAAAGTGAATAAATCAATGGAAACAAACCACATCCAATAACCCAAATATCAAGAAACTAAAATTTCATAAGAAGACACGGACAAGCCAGTCACCAACATATATGTATAGTTCTTCGAAACCACATGAGAGAGCTCAACAAAACTTTAGAGTAAGATCCAACTCAAATACATCCAAATGTTAATTAATAATAAAAAATTAAACATGTTGCAAAAGGGACAAAATAGAGTTAAAAATCGGTGAAACATTATTACATACTTTGGAAGGATATACCATTTCAGAGAAATCATGAAATTATGATTATTTTGTATTGCTTTAACATTGGACCTTTTGTACACTACGATATTTGATTCAGTTAATCCGTTATTACTTTATCAAACTGGATGGATATTTTAGTCTTTGAAGGGTGGTGTTGTTTAACACCACAATTATGGAAAAGTAGCCACACCAACTTCTTACGACAAATGAAATTTGAAAATATAGATATTTTCCTTTCGTTTAAGCTTAAATTTGTCCGTATGTTATTCCGGTATATTAAACATTGAAACAGAGCGTCTATTTAAATATCGTCCGCTGCACTACTAGATCTTCATAACTGATCGCCATTCTGAATGTATTGGAGAATATTTCTGTACTACATGATCCATTATTAACTTTGAAAATAAGATGTTGTTATTTTCCTTTATAATGAAACGTTTTCCTTGTTGTGAGATGATAAAATGAAAATTAATGCATTTGAAAGCCATAGCTCGTTAATGGTATCTTAATTCAGAAGAATTACCTAAAACTTTTCCCTTTCATTGAAACCATAAACATGTTTATGTTAATGTCTACCTGTATTGGGCTTTATTCGTATGTTTACTAAACGTTGGGGAAACGGGACAGATAAAGGGGGTTTGCGGTACCCATGAACCGGATTAACTCTACCGCTGGCTTTTGCTGGTGCCGATACCAAGTCCGGCTGTCCCGAGGTCGTATCGTTGTTTACGTTTGTCTTTTGTCTTGTTTTGGTTTTTCTGTGTAGTTCCCTAGAATAATATTGTGGCATGTAATTATAATTTTCAGCCATTTAGGTGTTTCCTGTTGTCCCTTTTATTTCATTTTGCATCATAGAAATAGTTTTTGTTAAATATGATATTGTAATTAATATTTTTCAGTGGGTGATACATATGGATTGTCCACCTGTCTATGCAGTAATAGAGATATTGACGTCCTTATGGTTAAATTATATCAACAGTTTTCCATTTGAATTGCCTTTCAATTTCACGAGTGGATATCCCTTGAATGCATCTTCTACTGACGGGGTAATAGGTATGATCAACATGTCATCTGCCATTCAAGAAAACGACAGCTATTCATACACTGAAGAAACCAACAACAATAGTGGCACGATAGGAGGCGCTTTCTGCAGGTTTGCAATAATACCAGAGAGCATGGCTTACAGAGTTCCTGTTACTGTAATTATAGGATGCTGTACAGTTATTATGGTGATCTCGCACTTATTAATCTTCATAATAGGATTTATTGAAAAAGACTTAATCTCACCAATATTCATCACCCTTCAAAGTTTTTCTCTAGCCTCCATTGGAGACGGACTCTATCGTTGGTATAAGATAAACTTTCCATGTAAGTTCACCAACGAATATGATATTCCATGTATTGTATCGTATGGGGTTGTAAAAAGTTTCGAAAGCAGCATACTATATCACTTAATTATTTTGGCGTCATTACGAATCTATATGGTCTTGTATCCCTTGCATTGTCAGGCAAACATCACCAAAACACGTACTAAGTACATTGTGTCTGGCACATACTTACTTAATTTGATTGTGACGCCAGTTTACGTAAAAATTTTGTCAGCAACCTTTGATTTATGTGGCGATATCTATCCAGTAGGATATCGTACACAAAAAGAACTGCCATTATTTATTTTATCCATGCTTCTTGTTGTATTGTTGGTTATCGGAATGGTGGTTTCCTTCGTAAAAAGTCGGCTATCGGCCACTGAATTACAAACCAGTTCTCAGAGACAACAATCCCGTTTGGCATCTGTTATTATCATTCTATTTCTTGTTATTTATTGGCCAATGGAAGTAACTGAAGCTATTGTTGAAGTTGAATGTAATAATTCATTCGTTTTTACTTACATTCGCCCTCTTAAACATGTTACGAAACTTTTTTTTCATACAACCACACCATTCATACTTTGCCTTAGACTGAAATCGATACGCAACAGAATCAGATCCCTAATTTGTCAGATATGCCCAAATCAGTAAAACAGTTATCGTGTCTTTCCCGAATTTCACAACTTCGAATATAAAGATACTGACTTTTGAAGACTTCTGACGTCTATGTCAGATTTTGAAGATAAAATAGTTTGTAGTTTTGTGAATTTGAAAGATTTCAAAGAAATGGTCGTTTTGAAATTATGGACAAAAATGCATTTTCGATAAATTACAGTATTTTCTATAAAGATATAGGATCTAAAGTCTCGTCATGTGACACCGAGAAATCATTCAAATTCAAATTTAAAAAACGTTTCCCGGGAAACTATGACGTTGTGGGATTATGACGTCCACATTTTTTGCTTGAAACGTCATATTTTTCTGTAAAAAATGTAATTTCCGGGTACAAATAATGTACCCCAAAGTCCCAAAATTGAACGAGATTTATACGCCCTATTTTTCAAATCAAAAAGTCTTTTTACAAAATATAAAAGGACCGAAGTTTATTCTATTTTGTAAATTTAATTGCCGCATATGCGCATTTCGACAACTTATATCTCTTCAGTGCGTATAAAATCAAAACATTTGGAAATCCATATACCGAAACATGTGTAAAAGCTGACAGAGAACAAATTACCAAAAGGACCTAAATTAGCTAAGGACAGAGCTTTGCGAGAGAGAGGTACTCCTTAGTTTTGAATAAAATGTTGTTAAATATAGATATTCCAAGTTTCCAAATTAAATTGGTTTTCGGGGCAGCACTTAAGTGCTGGCTACTGGGTTGCAGAGGCATCGGCTCAGTGGTAATAAATAGCAAAGTTCCGAAGTTACTTTGCATTTGCGCATTTCGACAACTTATGTCTTAAATAACTTACAAATGTCAATATCAAACAAATGAACAAAATAAAAAAAAAAGGATACGCGAAAACTGAAACAAGTTTAAGAGAGTATGAGCGTCAGATTTCAGGTGCATTCTACATCCTCTGGTTTTATCAATTGAAACAGGGTTAACTATTTTGCACATGTATCATATTTTCTTGGTGATAGGACACTTTAAAATGCATAAAAAGACAATGTATAAAAATTGATAAACTTCCAATTATATTTTCATGTTTTTTTGGCATATAAACAGCCTATGGAAATTGAAAGAAAACTCTAAAGATAGCAATTTTGACGTCATATATCGCAAAAATTCTTATATGAATTTTCAAAAATTTTTGCCAGTGTTGTTCTATTAGCAAAGTTATTCAAAACAGAGGGCCAGGATTTAAATTCTAATTACAAATTTTTTGACATTCGTACTCCCTTAAGTTCTGAAGAATTGACAATTTATATGTCTTCAGTGCATACACAAATATACTATTATAGAGAGGTTGATTTTGAACAGATGAATATGCAAGTGTTATAAAGATTTTTGGTGAAAATGGTAAGAACTGAAAATTGGGATATCTTTTTTGCTTACCGTACTTACATCTATACCTACTAATTCGTTGATATTAATCGTTTGTCTTTCTTCTATACCCATGCACTTAAGTTCGAATAGAATATGCAAAATGAGTCACACATGTGAACAAAAAGCCAATTTTTTCAATAAAAACAATATAAAAAATCTTAAAACACTGAAAAACACAAGTTAAAGACAACTGTTTGGTTTTCTTTGGAAAATTTAGAGGGGACACAACGGCGACATTAAAGAGAAAGTATGGGCAACTTAGATGGTTTGGTTTTGCTGAAGAAATTGTAATTTTTACAAAGAGATTAATGAATGGGGTACGTACGATAAGAGGCATATTTGGCCCCCAGTTGTAGCTATATTTTCAAACGCAGTATTCCTTTAAACTTAACTTGGTATATCACAGTTGTTATATTGCTTAATTCAAAACTAAAGTAAATTGGTGCAGTAACGTCATTAAACCCTGATTGTGACGTCACAAATGTCATGCTTCTTTCAGATTTGCGGAAAATCGACAAATTTCCGTCATTTTTTGGTAATATTTTGGCACAGACAGCACAGAGCGCATGCTTGTGCGAATGAGATTTTTTGATATGTTGAAAGTATATAAAATTGGCAACTTTTTATGCAAAAATCTCATTGGCACAGGCATGCGCACTATATTTCCTGTACTGAAATATGTAAGGATTTTGGTCATCTTAGTCCATTTTTGTGAAAATGCTTATATTTGTCGGATTTTGGAGTTAATTTTTTTCTACAAACAAAAAAGACTTGGGTAAAACCTGTTGATGTTTATTATATACTGATATTGAATTGTATTTTTAGACAGGATTTAATGAAATATAAGGGTCTTAATTTTAGGGGCCAAATATACCCCTTACCGTACATACTCCAAAGGTTTTATTAATTTGGCCGTCTTTCCTACGGCTTAATCACCAATTCTGTACTCAAATACAGATCAAAATCAATATCGGGGTTTTCGAGCACATGGAGTAATTGATATACAAATGTAGCAGTGAACAATTCTAAAAAAAAATAACAAAAAACCAAAAACAGAAAACAACACACACAAAAAACACAAAAAACAAAAAAAAACAAAATCAAACAAACAAACAAACAACAAAGAAAAAAATAAACAAATAAAAGGAAAAGAAAAAGAAAAAACCAAACACACACACACACACACACACAAAAGAAAAGAAACAAACAATAAAAAAAAGAAAAAAAGAAAAACAACATTAATACGTCCAGTGAGATGGAAATTGCTAATGAATTTAACATTGATTAACTAAGGGTGGTTTACATTTAGTCTATTTGTAGCGCTCCATGTCTGGAAAAAGAGTTCCCATAGTTATTCCTCTCTTACGGGTATTATTTGCCCCATTTCTGACATCAATTACACAAGAGTTCCTTTCTCGAATATCCCGTCTTTAGAATGGTTACTTCTCTGTTTTTTTTTTGAAACTGTCTCTGACTTTCGGAATTCTCATGTTTTTTTTTCCATCATGATGCCTTAGAATTTGCACACTTTTCCCCACTTTGCTTTTCAAAATATGATAGTATACATCTACAATAGATTTATGACAAAATTGACGAAATGATCGCATTTCAAAGGTTAATTACTTCAATGCAAAGTGAATGATATGTCTGGAGAAGTTCGGTTCCCGCCAAAATTTCAGGCGTTTAAATCTCAAAGATGGCCATACTTACCTATCAATATTATTTGCTTAAAATGATGTATGATCCATATTCTAATAAATAAAAATAATGATAATCCTTGATATATTTAACTTTAGAAGTGACCATCCTTAATGGCTTCTCCAGTAAATTAAAATAACTATGGGATAAATAAGTTATCCTTTTCTTGCTCTTTCCATGAATNGCAAATAAAATCAATGCAAAATAGTATTCGTGGTTTCATATTTCAATATTGAATTTAGATATTTTTGGATTCCATACGGAACATCAAAAGAAACTCACCAATACTATGTGTATCTATGTACCTAGAAATTCAGTAGCAAATATTCCTTAATATTTGTCAAAATTTGTTCAAATTTTTACACATTGCCTTTGTAATTATGTTAGCAAAATTCTGAAAAAATGGACAATTTTTGTATTCTCAATTTCAATTTTCAAAAGAATCACTTTTCATATAAAAATGCAAAATTACTGAAAAACAATGAAAGTTTAACTGTAATTGCCCCTTACTTTAAATGAAGTAGAAATTAAAGAGACCACTGATACACCATCATCAGCATCATACCTGGACCTATACCTCTACATTGACAACTCTGGACGTCTGAAAACAAAACTTTACGACAAGCGTGATGATTTCGACTTTCCAACAGTGAACTTCCCGTTTTTGAGCAGTAATATTCCCACTTCTCCGGCATATGGCGTGTACATTTCACAACTCATTCGCTATTGCCGTGCCCGTAGTTTGTACAGCGATTTTGTCAACAGAGCGAAATTACTGTCTCAAAAGGTATGTTCAGTCACTGTTGCAATTGCCACTACAGAAGTTTTACGGTCGTCACCACGATTTGACAGACCATTACAATGTTTCGGTTTCACAAATGAGAACAGATATCTTTGGGTAGATCCAGAGTTTGTTACCGGACTGACTAATACCGACTGTGACAAAACCGGACTTTTCACTGGCAGTGTGACGGGTGCCACGCTAGGAGCAGATCATGCTTACCCTTCCGGAGCACTTGATGACACCTCAGTTTTTATAGGGGTTCACACTGCTAGTGCTTTAGTTTTGTGACGTTCTTGTTTTTTTTCTTTTGTTTATTTGTTTTGTCTTTGTCATACTGTCACAATTCGTGTTGCTGTGAATTGCCGTGATTTTGGATTTATGATTTTAGAATTTCCCCTTTCCTCGTTCTTGCTTCGGTATTCGTTTGCCGATGTATTTAAGCCATGGGCAAAAGTATCTTTTTTATAACTCTATATACAATAAATTCTATAACAACACTTTTATACATTTAGCAATTTTACGGCTTTTGTCTTCTCACACTTTCCATACATATCGTTGCTGTTTCTTCATTGTCAGATTTGTTTTGAAAAAAAAATATGTTAGTTTGTTCTCGACCTTTGGAAGTTTATAAAAATGCATGAAGAATTAATAATATTTAGATATTTTAGAGGCTTGATGGCATTAAACAAGTAATGTGTTTCTTCAAAAGTTCAGTATTCCGTATGGCGGATTATTTTCGTGGGTCTAAAATTTCGCAGATATGAGTAGAAAAAGTATGCCAAAAATTCAAGATTTTTGAATTTTCGTGGATTATCAAAGGTCCTATACATATTTATATCATAAGAAAATGAATAATTTTGGCGGAACTCATTTTCGCTATATAAGCTGATCCGCGGAAATGAGTGAAAACAAAAACCCCACGAAAATTACCCGCTATATATACGGTATATCATTTGTATACAATTTATCTGATGTTGAAGATCACTTTTAAGATGCAAGTATATATTTGAATATACCATGCGCTTCGTAACAGGCGAAAAAGTGAAGAGATATTAAAACAATGTTGTAGATATGTATATGTCTTATGATGATTTTTTTGTTTTAATAAAGACATTTGTCGTAAATACTTGCATTTTGTTTGTATGATTTAATTGTGCCAACACATGATAAACTATCAGAAGAGCAGATGTTATTTTTAACGTACAACAATGTATTTCAAAAATACATGGTAATATATCGGGAAAATACTAAGTACTCTGAAATTGTATATACATGCTTTTGATCTAATTCAAAACAAGATGCAAAACCAAATAATATGTACATCCAGAAACCATTAAACTAAGCGAGAACTGAAAAAAACGGACCCGATATTAACCAAGTAACCATGGATAAGAACAGGTGCGACGGTAATCATCTCCAGACAACCGCCATATTGAACATGTCAAGTACGGTAGAAAAGTCAAATCCAGTAAAGGAAAAAAACTTTAGTTGTAAAGGGAAAAATTCCTAATTAGTGATCACCAAGTTCGTCATATCTTCTGTAGTGATGAGTTTAAAATATTTGTTACATACCCTTGCTTTAGTAGTCTATTTGTAGGCAACCAAGTTCTATCAAGAAAGTTATTGTATCAACCACAAGCCTTTGAGTATTGGATGATTTGTGAAATGTAAACGCCATATGTGGACGCTCTTGCAATATTGCTGCAAAAAGGGGGAAGTTTACTATTGGAAAAGTGAAGTCATCGCGTATGCAATACGGACAGGTTTGAAGGGTACCTCTGTTGTCGGTTGTAAGATGAAGGTCAAGGAATGAGGCCGATGTGGATGTATCTGTAGTATCTTTAATTTGGATCACTTTTCGAAAGATAAGATAAAGAAATTCATCAAAAAGAGGGTTGGTAAGTGGTAAAATATCTATATAACGGAAGCTGAAATTAAAGGAGTGGGCTAGTTTTTTATCTTTATTTTGAAGAAGCTCATCGATGAATTCAGCCTAATATGGTTGAGAAACAGATCGGCTAAAAGAAGTGCACCGTTTGTGTCTATTGGAATTCCGATGGTCTGTTGAAAAACAAGTCCTCAAAACTTGACAAATATATTGTCGATCAGAAAATCTAACATTTTAATCACTTCTTCCTTTGAGTATTTTTCTGTGATTCTGAGTCGTATTGCACACAATGTACTTGTTCCCTGCCTATAATCATGTACTTATATCTTCGTTCGCCATTCGTACGGGAGAAAAATCTATGAATTATAGTTTTTTAATATCCGAATTTCATTTACACCACTTCTTGAAAAGCTAGTATCACAGTAATTTTGAAGGCCCTCTTTTACGGGTGTCAATATGGCGGTTAACACCATAGAAATAGGTTTTGTAGAACATTTTGCAGACCCAACGATGTACCGTTGTTTGATTGGGTATTTGTGAAATTTTGGTACCAAGTACAAGGAAGGGAAATCAGTGTCTTTATCTTTGGTTGAAATCCAAAAGGAAAACAAAAAGATTTATGGCTCTGTAATTTCTCCATCTTAGACAGACTGGTAAATGTGTAGGTTGGATTGTATTGGGTGTTACCAATGCCTAGTTCTTTATTTAAATATTCGAGTAATTTTGAAAATTTGAAAATGGTGTTATTAGGGACCTTTTTTGCCGAAACAACGACATATTTGTCATGAAAGTATTTGGCAACATCGGCAATTTCGAAAATAGATGATGTTTTAGTACTCATTGACTCTCGGAGCTGACTAATGCGTTTAAGAATCATGGACATGACAGCCTTAATCCACTCCGAAAGATAATCAATGTCTTCATCTTGGTCACGTGTAATCAATTTGCTGGCGTAGTCTTCTTCAGCTTCCATAAAGAGTTAAAGATTTGATTCCAGATGATGGATCGTGGCTCACGAAATTTGGTCCTTTTCAAAGAATATGACATAGAGACGGATTTTCGATGATATTCAAGTCTCCCGTTATGACGTGGTCACAGGGACTATATCTGTAAGGTGAAATTAAACATAAATAATCGGGTGGTTTAGACTTGAGGTCGTCGGTGGTAAAGCTTTGTAATACACGTTTACGGTTGAAAATTTTAGATGCTATCGGTGAAGTATAGGTATATGAGATGATTGAAACTGATGTGTCCTTCAAATATTGGGTATTTTGGTTCTTGTGTTTTTATGCATCCAAAACTTTATTACCAAACTGTATTGGTAGGAATGAATGGTATTCTTCTACATTTGCGAATTCTTTAACAGGTTGGAATATTCTATGTTGACCAATATCAGGGATAACAGCGTCTTACTTGTGTAAAGATGAGGATGGGTCAGTTACAGAATTTTGTAAAGATTCTTTATACAGTGCATTCGATTTAGTAGTGGTATCGTGTACAATTTTGTGCAAATGTGGAAACTATGGATTTCTTTAAAAAATGAAGAGGCAGCCATTTAAATTAACTTTATTATGCAACAGCTAAATAGGTATTAAATGTCTGCTGTAAGAAAGTATATACATACAAACACATACCACATTTAAAAATCAAAATTGATTCAGAAATTTTCATGCGGAATTTTTGTAGAACAGTGTTAACAGCATTTTGCGTAATTGTTGTGATCTGGCCTTGTCAAGCGATTTTTTTTTGTCGCTTGAAACCAACATTTAGCTAACTAAGCATGATTTCACGCTTGACATTAATCATTTCACTCAATATATTGTCATTTTAATATCGCCAATGAAGTGGACGTTGAAGTCCGTACGGTGACCCCTAGATGCTTTGTTTTGGGTCGTTTTAACCTGGATATGGGATGTTGTCTCCTTGACATTTACCCCATTTCCTTTCTTTTTCATATTACTGGACCTAGTTGTTTCTTACAACTGAAAATAATCTCTATATATTTTTTCTAACGGATTAGTTTTTTCAAAAGTTGACACTGGTAAAGATGGCTCAAACAAGTGAAATTAGAATTTTTTGTAACACAATTATAAAAGCTTGTCTACTATTTTTCTATAACTTCTTTATATAACTCAATGATTTCAAAGATTAATAACCAAATATGAGTTCTTTTGAATACCGAATAAATGAAACTGTTCTGTGTTTTGCAATCAAACAAAGGAGAAGAGTGACAAAGGACAAAAAGAAGGAAAAAGAGGTTTGTTTAAGTCCAACAGACTTGACGACAACAAATAAACAGGAGGGGGAGAAAAACAATACAAGACATCTGCAATAAAACATACGAACACAACAAACATACCATTCAAGAAGAAACCCAATCTTTGTGAGATTTCTCGAAATTGCGTAGCTATTGTTAAGGGAGTACGAGTGTCAGAAATTTTGTGATTAGAATTTAAATATTGACCTTTTGCTTTGAAGAGCACAACTAACGGAACAAAATAAGCAAAAAAAATTTGCAAATCCATGTAAGAATTTTCGAGATATAAGACGTCAAAATTTTGGCGGGAAACAGTTCTCTTTAGAGTTTTCCTTCAATTTATATTAGCTGTTTATGTGCCTTAAGATATATGAAAATATAATTGGAAGATGATAAAATTTTATACACTGTCTATTTTATGCATTTCAAAGTGACTTATGAACAAGAAAATATGATCCATGTGCCAAAATTTTTAACTCTGTTTGAATGGATAAAACCCGAGGGTATCGATTACCTCTGAAATCTGACACTCATACTCCCTTAAATCATGAAAGATAGAAGATTTTGCCATTTATCATTTTTGAGATCAATCTTTTCTTTTATGCAATAATGATTGCCAGAATTTCTGAACGGGAAAAAGTAACAAAGGTTAAAAATATCAATTACTTAGCAGATTTAAGAGTGTTCCTTTTTTCAAAATTTTACTGTATAAACTACATCAACAGAATTACTGTAAAATGTACCACTCGCAAATAGTCTAGGTAGAAAAACCGCTGCCTTGGAATAGCAAGTTTAAATTTGGTCATTTAAAATAGAAGCGATTGTTAAGAGCTAAGGGATCGGTCATTATTTATCTCCGGGGGGGGGGGGGGGGGG
>MJUU01061585.1:50428-66692 GCA_002080025.1 Modiolus philippinarum | reverse complement strand
CCCCCTTTCCTTTAAAGGCAAAAATTTGTAACCCCCTCCAATGTGACCTTAAAAATTTTCACTTCCCCCCTTTTTCTCTCTTTCAAAGTCTAGGTAGGCTTCAAAAAATATTTAAAATTTATGAAGATTTATTTATCTAGTTGCATGTCTTCCACTCCTAGTAACACACACAATATGATTCTCTCTCTCATCCATCCCTATCTCTGCTAATACAATATTCTATTATAAACAAAATTTGAATGTTATTAAAGTGTTTCGGATTTGCGTTTAACAATTGAAAAGTTACTTTTAAAACGATGTTTGTTCTTTCAATATTGAGATGTTATAAGGAAGCCTTTCTTGGTGTTTCTTTTGAAAACAAAAATCGTTAGCACAATTTTATATCAACATATTTTTGTCAAGAATATCTACAGTCCAGAAAGGGTGTTACCTTGATAAATCACCGTGATGGTGGAACCACTCTTCTAAATGGCGTTGCTGTAAATTTTTTGCTGTTTGACCTATCTACTTACTTTTTTCTGCATTTTGAGTGTGCACTACTACCACTCTAAACTTATAAAAAAGTAAGAAGATTGGATAAACAGTAAAAAAGTTACAGCAATGCCACTTATATGGGTTGTTCCAGCTTCATGGTGATTTATCATGGTAACACCCTTTCTGTACTGTAAGACATATCCTTTTCTCTCATACATATTAATTCATTCTATTGGTTTGGGTTGACTTTGGAACTATAATGTAGTAAGTGAATAAGCAAGCCTCCTTCTAATGTATACTACATGTATGTATTATATAGTGATAGTTGGATGTTTAGCTAAATGTAAAACAAGGAGACAATTTCCTTGGCTGAAGAAATCATGACCCCCCTGCTTGATCAACCAGAAAAACAGTGACCCCCCTCAATCAGTTTCTGATTTTTTCATGACCCCTACTTTTTCACCGCCCCCTGGAGATAAATAATGACCGGTTCCTAAGTTAGAGTATATTACATAGGCTGAAGGTATGGACGCTTTAGTAATTTAGTCTTTTCATACTCACTTATGCAGTTCCCTAATGGATTGTGGTCTGTGAATAAGCAATATCAATGCATTATTTGAATGTCTAGGGGCGTCAATCGTACATTTGACGGCAAAAAATGCAGTTTAAAGGGCGACACGTAACGGAGCCTACGAACGGATATTTTTCACCGTCAACGCTATTATTGCAGTTAATCATCTTGAAGTCGCCATAAGGCCGTAAACAATGAGCTTCGATTATATCTCAGAGTGAGTTCACGACAACCCATAGCAACGGTTTGAGCGGAATTCTATGCTAGAAGTCAGAACAACGCTGCATCCATGGCTTTTTATTACTTTATACATATGCCGTATCGTAAGCAAGCATAACATTAACTGTAAATGTGTTATACAACCACTGTCATCTGTTGCCCTACAAAAAGACTAATGGTGTACTTATTCATGATAATTTCCCACATGAATGCACTATTAAAATTCAAAATTTGGCTTTCTTGTTTTTCAACATTATACCATTTTTCTGTCCATCTGATTATACTGTCCATATCTCCCGATTTAACTTGCAAAGTTTTCTTACAATCAACTCGATTGTATGTTTTATTGTCTATTTGTCCCTTTGTCAAGCAACGGATGACAGTGTTTGTAAGAAAACTTTGTCCGATGTTATGCTTGTTGACCCTGCATCTATCACAAACTACAAGGATACAAGGATGAAGAAGGATAAAGAAGAAAAACCATTTGCTTGATTTTACCATGTATTTATAGAGATTTTAATGTAAACAAATAAACATATAAACAACCATATGGCACTCAAAAAAGTTAAATGCAAGACAAAAAGCAAACTAGCAATAAAATTGTTAGATTTTGATACTATAAACAGGTTGTCAAAATAACATTTAGAAATAAAACAAAATCAGTAAATTTGAAAGAGTGACAGTGTATCCATATGAAAACTTATGTAATGAACACTTACACCGTAAATAAAACAAAATGAGAGTATATGCATCACTCAAACGGTGAATCTTTTTACCGACTACGGACTGCAAGAGAGAAAAAAATGTCATGTCTTAGATTAACAATCAAAAGATGTATCAGTATTTTCACGGAGGTATATCTGATGCAATAATTACTAAAATTTTAGATTATTTGCCATAGGTACACTAATTGTGCAGCGAAAGCTGATATAGAGAGATTAGCAAGTTAGCAAGTTTTTTTTTTTTTTTTGGAAACCTTGTTAAAACATTGTGAATACGAATACAGGAAAGTGTCATCTAAAAGCGGCACACAATTTGTTCATAATACCAATTCTTTTTTTTCTTTGAAATCAGCCGCTTAAATTCGTCAGAAAAAGATTAACATACGCGAGTTTCTTGTTTAAACCTGGGTTGTTGCTTTACCAATGAACAAATATAGGGATATGGAGTTTATAAAAAATAGGACAAAATCCCTATAAGTACATTGAAAGGTTAGGCAAGTGAAACAACGCTTTCATTGATGTTCTTCCTCTTGAAGTCATCATGAGGCCTTCAACAAAGAGCAAACACTCCTACCGCAAAGTAACGTCAATACGGCCCAAGCACCGGCTTACGCGTAATTAACCTGCTAAATGTTGAACAACGGTACATGCTTGTATCGATCCCCTTTGTCATGGGTGCGGGGTCGTCAACTAGCAAAACATATTGGGCAAAGTATTCTTATAAACACTGTCATCTGTTGCCCTACAAAGGGACAAATATACAATACAACATATAAACGATCACAGGGAACTCATCGAGTTGATTATAAGAAAACCTGGCAAGTAAATTGGGAGATGTGATCAATATATATAAAGACTGTCAGAAAAAAGTTCAATTTTTACAAAGCAAGAATGCCAAATATTTCATTTTACAGAGGATAACCTCGAGTCTCTTTTTAATACAGAAACATAGTTGTATTTATATAGGTCAGAATTGTTGTATAAAATGTTCAAAAATTAAAAAGTATTGCCCTGGCAATAGATGAAACTGAAATAAATTATATACATGTTGAAAGGTTTGAGAATACACGCCTGCTCACGCAGACTAGGCTAAATAACAGTAGCTCTTATGATGTGTATTGGTTTTCAATGTTGTGTTTTTATTTCTGTGCTATTTGGCTGACTAGCGTCATTTATTTCTGTATGCTCGTTTTTGCCATGACTTAACAGAGAACTACTCCTTCCCTGACACGAGGAGAGAACGCTTGAAATCAATACTCTGGATATTCTGTGGTCGCCATCACGAGTTGGTTGACAAGTATATGTAACAATCTCGCAACTTGCGACCGACTTTTTTACATTTGTCCAAATTTAGCATATAGATATTCCATCTAATTTACGGGATATGACTTTTTCCTTACTTAATTTACCTTTTGATATATCATGTATCACGTGATGGGAGATGCATGCACAGCGGGAGAAGCTTTCCATGTCTAAGAAGTCGTATCATCCATAAAGGAGTTAAACATGTTCATCTGATTTCTTTGCTTTTCCATGACGATGCTAGGTTTCGTCTTAATTTGTCTTTTAGATATGCGAAAAGCGCATTGTTGAAGGCCGCTTGGTGACGTCAAGATAAAAACAATGAAAAAATGTTGATTGCTTGGTCTTACCGCCTATTTGTAGATACTTTGTCTCATTTGCATTCACTTTATATCCTTTCATTGTTAATTAAAGACTGGAGTCTCTCCTGCAGTGTAGAGTTCGTAAAAAAAAACTAGTGCAAGATATGTTTACTGTCTATATATTCAGTTATGGTGTTCTTGTTCTTATAAGATATCTCATATATATACACTAACATTCTTTCAAATTTTTGCATTTAATTTTAATTTAGAAATGTTATTCTGGCCATTCTTTTTACTGTTTTCACATCTCTCTATTTTATTCTGCAAAGTTTTCTATCAATTGTATTGATGAGTTCCCTGTGGTTGATAATATGTTGTGATTGTCTTATTTAAGTCTTTTCGTAAGGCAACGTAAGACAGCGATAAACCAGTTTATTTTATGTTTTTTGACGATCCCGCACCAATGAGTTATACAAAACATGAATAGTTTTATTCGATATTAAGCAAAAAGTTCTGCTTAGGGCCATCTTGAACCTACTTAGTGCTCTTTGATAAAGGCATCATAAGGATTCCAAGAGAAATGACAATAATAAAAGCGTCGTGCGTTGGCTTAACTTTATCATGTACCGATAGAAATTTTGTCTCATATACATTAATTCAATATCCATTCATTTCTTTTTGTATTGATGTATCAAAAATCTGAAACAATTGAAGATAGTATGCAGCTTAACTTGAATATTTATTTAGTTTTCCGATTGTCTTGGTTTTCAGTCGATAGTGATATGATTTTATTACTAGATGAGTTGCAGCTTGAATATGGTTTTTGCCCTGATCCATTAAAACTTGACGTAGTTCTTGGACTTGAAAGTGCATTTCTCGGGATAATTTTCCCATTAATATCCACTATTTTCATCTCGAATCCAGGGAAAGGGCGTCTAATGCAATATGCTGAGTATTCAGAATTCCTGCACCTATTAATCGATGTTCAAGTCATTTCTTTAGAGCCAGAATGGTTTATTAACTCATCCGTTATTTTACCAACAGCACTAACGCACTCTGCAGGAAATGGAGCGCCAGGAGAAATTTTGATTTTCTGGTAAAACATTGCTTCATATTTCTTTAATTTTCAAGAATGAAGACTGGAAAAAACATTGAAACTGTACACATGGTACAGTGTTGAAGTTTTATTATTTGAACGGAAAAGGTACATACTTCCTTGAAGCTGTTCAATGGTGATACATAAATGTAGTTTTCAGTTGTCACGATTGTATTACCAGTAGCGAAGAATATGGTTGGATATCCTGCTATTTAATTAAATAAGCTAGTATGGAAAATATATCGGTAGCTTTTACGAAATTCTTAAAAGTAAACCTTTTCCCAATCTCTAGCATTTGTAAGTACATGTGTTTTGGGGACAACTTTGGACAGACTAATGGCTCCGGATGCAAATAAATATGTAGCAATATCATCAGGGATAAGCTCTGAAAGATCCCTATGACTTTTTGACGCATTTCCGAAATTAAAAACTTCGGAAAATAGAATGTAATTTTGAAACCGTCGAATCATCGAGAATGATAAATTTCAAAGATGGTAATTTTTTCCCTCTTGTGATCCTCTTTCTTCTGTTCTAATGGCATTGATATTTTTTTTCTATGAATTTTCAGCTCGTATTAACGCTTTTTCCATTATAATAGATTTACAGTTCCCCACGTTTTGTAAAACGGATATAATGTCCCTTCCGTCCTGGTATTTGTTATTCATATGTAATGAGACACCTAGGCCTGCAGCCATCTGTACATCGAATGTCGATATAAGCCACTCTCTAATGTTTGGAATGCAATGCAAACAAATGCCAATCTCAATAAGACCCTTCGCAAATGCAACACTTTGTGAATAAAGGCCTTTGCATGATAAAACATCCCGTACTCCTGAAGGAGAATGTATAATGGTTTATCTGGACTATCTGTAGCATACTTCCGGATTCTATCAGGATTGGTACTATAGAGATATGGTTCCACCATCGGCCTTTGAGTATAGCTTAGACTCATAGTTTCCATCATGTTAGTTTTCCTCGAATAAGATTAACAGTAAATTTTATATATGACATCATAACAGTCTACCATTGCATCAGATTTCCTTATCAAAATGATTTGACCTAGAGTAAAAGGTAACGATTGTCTTAATAGAAGATGGAATACATTTGACTGAAGGGTCTTTGTAAGTAATATTGTCTGCATTATCCACTTAACATTCTAAAAAAACAACTGTCATCAATACAATTTTTGAAGACATAGTCGAAACGTAAGTGAGGAGTAAGCCATCAGTAAAGAAAGAATAGTCCAATTAATGACAATGACATCTTCGAAAACACAAAGACACACAGACATAAGTATTGCATCCAGAGTTTTCACTGTTTATCGTACATTAATCGTATTGTGATAAAATCTTTCATTAAAAATATTTCAGGCAGATTTACGATACACATTAAGGGTCATACTAAAAGAAATATGAACTTGTCTAGTAACTCAATCATATAACTTTTTTATTCATGAACAATGAATATCGTACACATGTTTGGCATATTCATAAATATAAACAATTATAATCATAAACATAAAAATATACAATAGAGGCGTTGTTCCATTGCTTAGTAAATGTATTTGTACAGACTTTGGCTTATGTGCTTTTAGTTCATATCCTCTCATTGTTTATGAAAAACCTATCCAAAGCCCTATCCAAACTCCTTACCACTTTACTGCAGTAAGAGATCGTCTAAAAGCTACTGCGAAAAGGCGTGATTCAGATGTGGATTTTTAAAAATTCTAAAAAGATCTCCTTGAACACCTCTCCTCAAACAGTCTCGCATACTGCAATAGCATTCAAAATTTTGATTTTTCTACCCTTTACACAACTCTTCCACTTAATAAAGTTAAAACAGTAATTTCCGATCTGATACATCAATGTTTCTGTTCCAAAAACGGAGAACGTAGGTAATCCTATTTGGTAATAGGACAAGATAAAACATATTTTGTTAGGAACCACACTAAGTCAAACAAGAAATTCAGTGAAAAATGACGTGAAAAGATGCTTGAATTTTTGATCGACAACATTTTTGTTGAATGTGGAGGCCACGGTTTTCAAGACAGACTAGGGATTTTTATGGGAAAAAATTGTGCGCCACTTTGAGCTGACCTTTTCCTTTTTTCGTATGAAGAAAATTTTTACAAGGGCTTATACAACAGTAACAAAAACAACTAGCACAATTTCCGCTTCAGATATATAGACGATGTACTTTCTCTTAATAAGCCAAGATTTAAAGAATATTTACATCGCAGTTGAAATTAAAGAAACAACCTATACAACCAATTCTGCTTCATACCTTGACCTTTTGTTATACATTGACGAACATTGACGTCTGAAATCTATATCATATGACAAACGTGATGATATTGACTTTCCTATTGTGAATTTCCCCTTTCGCTTCAGCAATATGAAATAAATACACCTACAATGACTGAAAATTATAATTACATGCCATAATCTGCTAAGGAACTACACAGAAAAACACAAATATGACAAAAGACAAACGTAAACAACGATAGGAACTCGGGACAACTGGACTTGGTACCGGCACTAGCAAACGTCAGCGATAGGGTTAAACCGGTTTGTGGCTACCCAAACATCACACCATTGTACCATACACCATACCATGTACCATTACACCATACACCATGAACCATTACACCATATACCATACACCATCACACCATACACCATTGCACCATATACCTTACACCATACACCATGCACCATGCACCATACACCATACACCATGTACCATACACCATACACTATGCACCANTACCTGTCCCGTTTCTCTACAGTTTAGTTACTAACTCAATAACCACAATCTTGGAAGGAGAGAAAATTACAATACGTAATTTTGAAAGATGGATCACGGGGTGATCGCCGGCTAGCTTAAGGAGCCTAGTCTGCTGGTAAAAGCACTGTCGCACTACGGAAGAAAAATCAAACTCAAATTTTACCGCAGGATTTAGTCAAGAATCAACATATATTTCAGTAGACATCGGCAGTAGCCGTGAGAGGCCAGTATGTATGTAAAATTTTCAGGTCACTAGTTCTCAAAGCTGATTTGACGGATGCAAGCGGGGTATCTTGTCAATATCCCCTATTACGTAAAGAATGTAAGTTACGTCCCAACTTTTCTGGATCTTTTAATTAGTTTCTGGCATTTTTTAACAACATTACCATAAAAACGAGGATTAATAATGCCCTTAGTAATAAGGTGTTTGCGAGTAACGCCATATTAAGATATTAAATATTCCTATCTGTTAAAAAACTTCTTAAAGGTATTCAACAATGCATGAAATCTGTAACCCTGTTGAAAAAGTTTAGCTGTGATAGTAAGAATACGTTCAGTAAAATAGTCAAGAGTAGAACAAACGCGCAAATCGTGCTAGTTGAGAAATGTACACCCCGTATGATGGAACTTGAGGAATATACCTACCTCTCCTGTGGATAGAGTGTATATTTCACAATTTAATTCGTTAATGTAGAGCTGGTAGTTCATACATTGACTTTGTTGAAAGAGCAAAAGCACTGTCACAATAACTACCGAGTCAGGGATATATTCAGCCTTCGTTACTTTCGTCCCTTCAGAAATTCTATGGCCGTCACCATGACATCATTGATATGAAATAACTGACATTTTCAGCTAGATTCACGTCCCTCCGGATTTTACATTACCGGTTTTGACTTAACCCTGGATTTACCCACTGACAGTGTGACAGGTGCTGTATACAGAGCAGGACATGCTTACTATTCCGGAGTACCTGATGTCTCTCTGATTTGTGAGAGTTCACACTGTTAGTGCTTTAGTTTTTTGTGTTGCATATGTAGTGTTCGTGTGTTTTGTGGGCATGTAGTATCATTGGTCTTCCGTCTTCTGGTGTTCTTTCTTTTGCCTTGTTTCTGGATTTTGATTTATGTAATTTTTGCTTTGTTCCTTCAGCATTCTACTGCTGTGTTTTATATAAGACTAGAGATAGTCTCTCCTGCAGTGAGGGTCAGTAAAAAGATTCCATTTGAGAGACATATATACTCTATATATATTTCAGTTATGGTGTACATGCTCTTGATAGAATTTATCATAAGGATACACTATCATTTTTTTTCAAAATTTTGGCACGCTATTTTTTGTAATGTTCAAAGTTTTATTCTAACCAACTGTTTATAATGCCCACATTTCAAAATCCTTAAAACCTGTGTTTTTTTTTACGTTTTCGTTTTCTTCTTTTTTTTCTTTTTGTCGGGCAGAGGATAACAGCCGTTGTAAGGACTCTTTGCCAGTTTATGTTATGTTTGTTGCATGATTGCAATAGCTTTGACGTAGCATTGCTCGACTTCAAGCACTCCGCTCAGTTCGACGCTAGTGGTCGTCTTGTACTTACATGTACTATGAGGTATAAGCAAACCTCATTGTTCAAGCCCTCATTGTGACTTCAAGATGAATTACAACAATAAAAGCGTTAATTCGTTGATTCGTTCTACAATTTATTCGTAGAAACTTTGTCTCATGTCCATTTACTCCATATCCTTTCATTGTTTATTGAAAAAGCTTGGAGAGATAAGAACGATTTCATCATACTTGGTATTAAGCTTGCTTATGATGAGTTGAAAGGCTTATTAAGCTATTTTCTGGTCTGCTGTATACACACATTCTGTTTGCCGATACATGTTTCAGTTTTACTATAACAGATTATGGATCAGAAATTTCCGTCCCAGTCTCCTTGAGATGATTACAAATTTGTTCTTAAGCTTTAAAATAATGAAATGTAACATGTAGGAAATTTTAATCCATTTTCTTGTTTGTCGTCATATCACTTGTTGTTTGCAGATAATGTTGAAGTTAAGCTATTAACCACCATGGTTGGGGAATTTTTTTCGTGGTTTGATTACATATATAAGTGGAATTTATTTAAAATTTGGTCTAGAGCTTACAAAAATGAGTTGTTATGTGTAAGTCATTTACAGCTTTGTTGTGCTTGCAATTCTGTAAAACGATTCTCTGATTTGTAAATAGAACTAACTACGAATGGAAAATTTTCTTCAGTTTTTTAATGGGCATGATTTCATATTTTGGTAGAAACTTCATAATGTTGAAATGTTATGCTAACCACATGTTGCACTGAGACTTTGAAGTAAAACTGTAACCCAATATTGACGAGACAATTTAATCTTGTTTCTTGGCCTGTATAAGTTGGGATGCTTTAAAATTTGGCACGGACCTTTAACATAGTGTGTTGTAACCTAAAGATTATTTTCAGGTCTTCCGACTTTGAACTTAATTTTTTTTTATATTTGTCGGGATACACCACTGTTTGAAAAGATGTTTTACACTAAGGGAGTGATTATATATTCATTTTTAGCACAGCGGATCATGGTACTTCCAATTTTGATGTTTTTATTAAGGATATTGGGCACAAAATATTTTTAAGAAGACCTTAGGTACCTTTTAGATTATTAGATATTCTTGTGATACCACACCGAAGGACAATGAATCTGTAAATATTTATTAAAAAAAAACAAAATAAGTAGATTTTTGAAGCAGTGGGACATGTTAAAGATTTATAAATTATGAAAATATATGAAGTCAATAAAGAAATTTATTACAGTGTTATTTTATTGGACGAAAACCTGTCACATGATATTCAATAAATCAAAGTACGAAGGTACTGAGTCAATTAACGTAGACTGAAATTAATGAGCAAATTACTCCGACAAAAGTACGTTTGTCTTTAGTTTAGAGACTATCAAAATTACAATTGTGACTTATTACTCTGTATATAAATATATTGAATTCATGAATGAAATCATCTTTTTCAACAAACTCTGGAACCATATTCAAGAATATGTCACGAAACTACATCGATGTGTTGGTCTCCAAATCCTAATCACGATTTTCTTTATTCTAAGCGCCACAGCTAGCCCTCGTGGGTCACTTGTTTTCCTACCTTCATGACCTTATATTATTGTGATTTCAAAATTCCATACCTATTCATAAATTTTCCTCTGCAAAAGGTCACCCTTTCCATTAGCTAATTAGAAACTGATTGGAAATAATGTACAGTTAAATGCACGGCAAATCAGGTTAGCTTCCTTTCTCAAATCTTATAATAATTACATAATAAACATATCGCCTTTGATGACTGACATTTATTTGTACACTGATGATCAGCAGCTGTGTAAAATGTTGGGTTCTTATCATATAATTAAGGTCTTTCCAATTTCCAAGGGAAATACCTTTCTGTATTTCGTTTGATTATTAAGGGCTTTCCCCTTTCCAAGGGAAAGACCTTTCTGTAATTTCGTTTGATTATTATTAAGGTCTTTCCCCTTTCCAAGGGAAAGCCCTTTCTGTATTTCGTTTGATTATTCTTCTTCTTCTTCTTCTTCTTTTCTGCCTCATTTTCAGAAAATTGGCTGGACATATCCTTTTGATATTTTTGCACAATAGTCCGGACCGTGTCTAGTTGATAAGAAATAGGGAACCGTCGAAAATCTTTTTTCGTTCACGAATTTTCGCCCAAAGTCCGAAAAACCTTGTTATGGGATTAACTCAGAAACCATAAGAGATGGCTGAAGAAATGTAATGGCAAAAATGTTTGCTAGGTCATGACGGACCTTCGTTACATTTAGACCGAAACTCTACGAAATATGCCCCCGCAAAATTTTGTCACATCTTTGAGTACCTTTTTCTCGGAAACGGTAAGAGATAGAAGCTTGGAACCTTTTCCATTCAACTTAGGTGATATGTGTTACATTTAAAAATCCCAAGGTCAAAGGTCCTCGGTCACTTTAAAAGGGATTTACAAATCATTGCGTAATTCATAAAAATAACTAATTACACATAGGTAGAGCTAATGTGATAGATATGATTTAAAGAGGTTGTCAGTGTTAACTACTTAGCTGACAAGTTTATCTGAATTTTATTTGTTTATCATAGACTGAATAGGAATATGTGACATTTTAATTAAATTTACTGTATCATATTTTCTATGTAATAAAATCATCGTTACAAATACTATAATTATTTTAGACTTGATACAACTGCGTAATTCACCACCCCTTTAAATATTTGCATTTAATAAAAACTGCTATTAGAGAGTACAAGTGTTTTTCTTATATTTCTTGTATAATAGGGATCTGACTGCGCGTGTCATTGTGAATGGAATTAAGAGTAACGGCTGGACATGGTGAATGAAAGGATATGGAGTAAATACACATGAGACAAAGTCTCTACAAATACATGGTAAAAACAAGCAAAGGAATATCGCTTTTATTATCCTTTTGAAACTTTAGGACAATACTGTGGACCACTTCTTGTTGAAAGGAAATAGGGAACGGCCGAAAATCTTTTTTTTTTTCGTTCACGAATTTTCGCCCAAAGTCCGAAAACCCATGTTATGGGATAAACTCAGACACCATAAGAGATAGCTGATAAAGTGTAATGACAAAAATGTTTGTTAGGTCCTGACGGACATTCGTTACATTTGTACCAAAACTCTACGATGGACCGTTCATGAGTTATGCCCCTTGAAAATTTCGTCACATCTTTAAGTACGTTTATTTGAAAGCGGTTAGAGATCGAAACCTGGAAGCTTTTCCATTCATCTTAGTTGATATGTTTTACATCTAAAAATGCTAAGGTCAAAGGTCATTGGTCACTTTAAACTTTGACCCCAGACTTTGTTATTGGATTAACTCGAAAACCGTAACAGATAGCTGATTAAATGTAATGGAGAAAATGTGTGTCTTGTTGAGACCTACATTTGTTACATTGGATCCGAAATGATTGGACCAACCGTATTGGGTCTATGGGCCAAATACCGAATTTTGATGTCCGAATTTTGGTTTTTTGCTTATAGCTCAAATACCATTGAAGATACAAACTTATATTCAATACAAAAAATGTTCAGCAAGACATGACCTTCAAAATCAGGTCAAGGTCAAAGGTCAAGGTCACAGTTAAAAATCGTATTTCATGTTACAGAATCAAAAATGTACATATTTAGCTTAGAATATTGTCTATGAATCAATAATTAGAACATTATGATGCAACATCAGGGAAAGACCTATCAATTGTTCTTCGAACAATTGACATACTAGTTATTATTATTATTCTCCTTCTTTTCTGCCTCATTCTCGGAAAATTTACTGGAGATATCGTTTTGAAATTTTGGGACAATAATCAGGACCATGTCTAGTTGATAAGAAATAGGCATCGGTCGAAAATCTTTTTTCATTCACCAATTTTTGCCCAAAGTCCGAAAAACCTTGTTATGGGATAAAATCAGAAACCATAAGAGATGGCTGAAAAAGTGTAATGGCAAAAATGTTTGTTAGGTCATGACGGACCTTCGTTACCATGAACCAAAACTCTACACTGGACCGTTCATGAGATATGCCCCCGCAAAATTTCGTTACATCTTTGAGTACGATTTTTTTGGAAACGGTAAGAGTTAGATGCTTGGAACCTTTTCCGTTCAACTTAGGTGATATGTTACATTTAAAAATACCAAGGTCAAAGGTCATCGGTCACTTTAAAAGGGATTTACAAATCATTACGTCATTCATAAAAATAACTAGTTACACATACGTAGAGCTAATGTGATAGATATGATTTAAAGAGGTTGTCAGTGTTAACTAATTAGCTGACAAGTTTATCTGAATTTTATTTGTTTATCATAGATTGAATAGGAATATGTGACATTTTAATTAAATTTACTGTATCATATTTTCTATGTAATAAAATCATCGTTACAAATACTATAATTATTTAAGACTTGATACAACTGCGTATTTCATCATTCCTTTTAATATTTGCATTTAATAAAAACTGCTATTAGAGAGTACAAATGTTTTTTTTTTATATTTCTTGTATAATAGGGATCTGACTGCGCGTGTTATAAATTTCGTACATTGTGAATGGAATTAAGAGAAACGGTTGGACATGGTGAATGAAAGGATATGGAGTAAATGTACATGAGACAAAGTCTCTACAAATACATGGTAAAAACTAGTATGTCAATTGTTCGAAGAACAATTGATAGGTCTTACCCTGATGTTGCATCATAATGTTCTAATTATTGATTCATAGACAAAACCAATATTCTAAGCTAAATATGTACATTTATTGATTTTGTGACATGAAATACGATTTTTAGCTGTGTCCTTGACCTTTGACCTTGACCTGATTTTGAAGGTCATGTTTTCCTGAACATTTTTTGTATTGAATATAAGTTTGTATCTTCAATGGTATTTGAGCTATAAGCAAAAAACCCAAATTCCGACATCAAAAATCGGTTTTTGGCCCATAGACCCAATACGGTCGGTCCAATCATTTCGGATCCAATGTAACAAATGTAGATCTCAACAAGACACACATTTTCTCCATTACATTTAATCAGCTATCTGTTACAGTTTTCGAGTTAATCCAATAACAAGGTCTGGGGTCAAAGTTCAAAGTGACCAATGACCTTTGACCTTAGCATTTTTAGATGTAAAACATTTCACCTAAGATGAATGGAAAAGCTTCCAGGTTTCGATCTCTAACCGTTTTCAAATAAAACGTACTTAAAGATGTGACGAAATTTTCAAGGGGCATAACTCATGAACGGTCCATCGTAGAGTTTTGGTACAAATGTAACGAATGTCCGTCAGGACCTAACAAACATTTTTGTCATTACACTTTATCAGCTTTGTCTTATGGTTTCTGAGTTTATCCCATAACATGGGTTTTCGGATTTTGGGCGAAAATTCGTGAACGAAAAAAAAAAAGATTTTCGGCCGTTCCCTATTTCCTATCAACACGAAGTTGTCCACAGTATTGTCCTAAAGTTTCAAAAGGATAATAAAAGCGTTGTTCCTTTGTTTGTTTTTACCATGTATTTGTAGAGACTTTGTCTCATGTGCATTTACTCCATATCCTTTCATTCACCATGTCCAGCCGTTACTCTTAATTCCATTCACAATGTATGAAATTTTATAACACGCGCAGTCAGATCCCTATTATACAAGAAATATAAGAAAAACATGTGTACTCTCTAATAGCAGTTTTTATTAAATGCAAATATTAAAAGGGGTGGTGAATTACGCAGTTGTATCAAGTCTAAAATAATTATAGTATTTGTAACGATGATTTTATTACATAGAAAATATGATACAGTAAATCTAACTAAAATGTCATATATTCCTATTCAATCTATGATAAACAAATAAAATTCAGATAAACTTGTCAGCTAATTAGTTAACACTGACAACCTCTTTAAATCATATCTATCACATTAGCTATACCTATGTGTTATTAGTTATTTTTATGAATTACGCAATGATTTGTAAATCCCTTTTAAAGTGACCGAGGACCTTTGACCTTAGTATTTTTAAATGTAACACATATCACCTAAGTTGAATGGAAAAGGTTCCAAGCTTCTATCTCTTACCGTTTCCGAGAAAAGGGTACTCAAAGATGTGACGAAATTTTGCAGGGGCATATTTCATGAACGGTCCACCGTAGAGATTCGGTCTAAATGTAACGAAGGTCCGTCATGACCTAACAAACATTTTTGCTATTACATTTCTTCAGCCATCTCTTATGGTTTCTGAGTTTATCCCATAACAAGGTTTTTCAGACTTTGGGCGAAAATTCGTGAACGAAAAAAGATTTTCGACCGTTCCCTATCAAAATCAGTTCAAGGTCAAAGGTCAAGGTCACAGCTAAAAATCGTATTTCATGTTACACAATCAATAAATGTACATATTTAGCTTAGAATATTGGTTTTGTCTATGAATCAATAATTAGAACATTATGATGCAACATCAGGGAAAGACCTATCTTCGAACAATTGACATACTAGTTATAAATGTAATTATAATCGACCTTATCTTATATTTATTATCATTTTATATACCATTTTAACTGTACGCCGTTATTGTTAGATGTCCTTGTTGACAATATATTACCCTTTTTCATCATTTCAATGAAATCATAATTTGTTGAAAATAAATTACAAAATACCGATATGATGGTTATAAACACGGAGCGCAAGACATTACCATTCATTCATGTTTGGAAGGTAATAGGTCACACATGTATCATGTCTAATACACATCACCGATGAACGATTACCTTAGTAGCAAATAAGATAGATTCGGTAATATTTTTTTTCATAGTACACATGTATTCGTTGATGAAATTCATTGGTCATTACATAACAATTTTTGACCCATCGATCTACGAGGCTGATTCTACATAAATATATGTCTTATCGGCGAATTATATTGCGGATTAATTTTATATAAAGCGTAAGAAATGCGCAATGAGGTTTTCTCCTTTTTATGTGACTACTAAGTCAATCTCGAGCTGCGCGCGAAGCTCGTTAATTGACAAAAATCGAATCATTCAGACTGAGTCTTAGTAACGCAAGGTGGGTGTTGTTCATTTTATTATTTTCTCTAAAAGACTTAACGGACGCAATTTCTAATTCACATGATTATATGTGATGAAAAAAATCTAAACCTTGAAAAAGAGGTGTACATATGTTTGCAGAATCGAGTGATTTTCATTACATGTTATATAATATCAATGAAAAATG
>MJUU01061585.1:18063-49527 GCA_002080025.1 Modiolus philippinarum | reverse complement strand
AGAATTAAGCTCCAAATGAAGATTTTTCATTGGTCGAGGAGGAGTGATTATGTTCTAAGGTCTATTAAAACTCGTTTCGACCTCTACAAAAGACCATAATTGTATAATATTCTGCTTATGGTATTTATTCCCTGGGACGTACTTTGCCGTGGCGAGGGATCAACTAAATTTCTAGCACACGGCAACGGTCACGTCCCCCTTAACTTGAATCAAGACAGTGACATAGGGGTACCGCATGCTACAGAAATGTTGCCGATATGTTGATCTTTTATTTATCATTAATACTAGTATATCGTATTTTTTTCAGCAAAACGCAATTATACTCCGAAAGAGTTCACTGAACAGCTTACAGAAAATCACGTAAACCATATTTTATAAAATAGGTATCAATTGTTTATTTATGCTGTTATAAACTATTACAGATTCTTGACCATTGACGTCCTGACTATAAAACGCTGAACTTACATAATAGATCTTTATTGCAGATAATGTAGGGAAAAGGATAAATGTATAGTTACGAAATTGTGATTTGTACATATCTTTTTGTATATCTGAGTGTCGATTTATTCTGATTATCTCGGGTTTTTATTAGAACAATGTTTAATCAGACGTTTGATATTCTGAAACATGTTCAGGTGTTTTGTGTATGACATTGAATTTGATATAATTACAATGTACATCCTCGCTCTTCTGTTCTAGCAGGGGTGATCTCTATCCAATCACTCCAGTTAGAACAAAGGATTTTTACTTTTTTTTTAATTTTTGTCAGGGACAGACTTTGAGAACTGTTCAGTTTTTTTAGACTTTGTAAAATTTCATGTTTTACAATCCATAAAATTTTCAAAGATTAAGATTTTAAAACCTTGAAAAATACCATTGCCCATAGTAGGATTTGAACCAGGGTCGTGTTCTTTACTAGACTTCTGCCTTACATATTACACCACGAACTCGTTGGAATTACCGTGTTAATCGTATAAAGAATCGTTGTGGGGTGCACAGTAAGGATATATATTATTATTATAGTAAAGGATATTTATTTCATGACACGCTTAGCATTGAAATAATTTTAAGAATGTTTATGTAAGAATGTATATCGGTTTTTCCTTCTTAAGTAATATTCCAGTTAAGAGTAAGGCAGTGGGCGGCACATCAAAATTTTGATTCTGTATTTTTGCTTAGGTGTATTCATTTGGACATAAAAACACTTCCCAAAAAGTTTTTACATTCGAACATGTGTTAGGTCTCAAGATAATTTTGGACTGGTCATATGAAGAAAAAAAAATGGCGGGAAACTTTTCATTGTACAATGTAACTAAATTTTGGAAGTTTATAACTCAAAAAAGCAAGCAAAATAACTTTTATCTATAAAAAAAACGTTTTCTTAGTCAGTTTTAATTAAATCGAACATCAAAAGTTTGCGTTTGTTTCTTCAATGTTCCATGCACTTTGCATGTTTCTTTGACGGATTGGTACTTAATATATTAGCTGGGATATAAAATATTTATCACACTCGGACTTGGTGTGTCTGTATAAGCTAACCCCTCCTGCCTCCGACCGTCGGGATGATCTTATACAGACATACCGCGTCCTCGTGTGATAACTATGAAAAAGAAAGGAAATGGGGTAAATGTCAAGGAGACAACATCCCATATCCAGGTTAAAACGACAAAAAACAAAACAAAACTATTACATAATAAAGAAAAACCTGAACAGTATATATTCATTTTCTATAAATACTGTCAAAGAATTCATTGCAATTTTATTGTCATATTTTTTTTTGTAACATTCAAGAAATCAATTAAAAATCGCATTTTAAAAAAAGTGTATATTTAAAAATACTAAAGAAAAAAATCGGGATAGTCATAAAAGTTCTTTTAACATTGAATAGCAAAATACCGAAGTTACTGATAAAATCACAATTAAAATGAAATTTTTGAAATCACATTTTAACAAATGTCAATTTAAAAGTTTTATGGAACAAAAAATTGTTTTAAATGATAAAAAAATCACCTTGATTATGCCGATGCCCAATTCATGCCCATACCGATTTCATGACATCTGCAGAAACTTAATTTACAGTGACCTTGGTATTTACTTACATGTATTATAATTAAAACTAGCTCGACCTCTTCCGAGGGACTGTATATCACCAAGTGTATTCACCTATCATCAATTTTGTACTAAGGGGCTGACGCGAATAGCAATTTTACTTGGAAACTTGCAATATCGAAACTTTTGATAATTATTTTTAGTGAAGGGAAAATCTTCTTTATATAAAGCTCTGTTCTAAGCTCTGTTTTCATTCTAATGATATTTTTCTCTAATTTCTATCCAGTTTTCACACTTCCTGAATGGTGTGGAAACATTTGTTCTCCTCTCTAGAGAGGAGAACAAGTTTCGTGACATTATTATTTCCCGCCAAATTCATTCGGAATACAATCCTCGGTGTTTTTCGTCCAGTCATTAGAGAAACAGTTTCCACAACTTAAACACGTTAATTATTAAATTTCTCACATCTCGATAAATAAATTTTCAAACGTTTAAAAGCTCAGCAAGCCTCGCTTTCAAAAATTTGCAAAATTCATTTAACTCGATGTGCGAAATTTCATAATCAACTAGTTCTCGTTATGGAAACTATATATTCACTATTAGTTTTTACACAATCATAGTTCTTGCTGAATCTGAACTGAAGAGATATAAGTTGCCATCTGCATGAGTAATGAAAGGATATTGAGAAAATCTACAATATATACTAAATTAAATTTTGTTAGTTAATACATAGTTATTTACCTTTAATCAATGGAAAAGGCATGAATTTAGTTGACGTAAAATGAAAGTCATAAAATTAGATCAGATTCATAACAAGCCGCAACCCAAATGTCTAAAATACACAATTCTTCGACACAAGCATCAGCTTGCTACTCTTCCAAATAACTGAAAAATAAATAAAATATGTCCGAATGTTGTGCACGCAGCATGAGGATGCCCTAAGCTTATCATATCAACCGAGAGCTTATCCTATCAATCGAGAGCTTATCCTATCAATCGAGAGCTTATCATATCAACCGAGAGCTTATCATATCAACCGAGACACAATAAGCATCAAATATCTTTTAACACTACATATTTATAAAATAAAAAAAAATTTGATTACCGAAAATATGTTAATACGAGACTATAACGAAATTATGTTAAATAGTAGTTATAACCTTGAGGGCGGATGCCCGATTGGTTATAATTTACATGTATTTGTACAATAGCCCTATGGTCAATGTAAAATTGAAGTTTGTAATAATTTAGGTGGAGGTTCATTCAGGAATTTGACTCTAGATTATGAAACAGTAGAATTAATGCAGGATATCTGATTACCTTTAATGATATCATGGTACGAATATATTTATACCACGATGCCATTTAATGTAACCAGATATCCCGTATTAATTCTACTTTTTTCATAAATTCCTGCAAGACCCCATCTGAATTATTTAAAAATCGTTAATACAGCTTTCACACATCTCCTAAACGCTGCCGCGTGCCAAAAACAATTTGAAGTGCATTTCCACAATATTCTTTATCTGTGCACCTCTAATGAAATGGAAACAAGTCAAGCATTGAGTCATCTCACCCAATTTATGAAATGTTCGATTCCAAAAAGTGTTATTTTTTTATTCCCTGCTGATTTTGGCTTTAAATTTAGATCACTTTGGTTATTGGTTCTCTATCAGTTTTTAAACATCTTTGAGTAAATGGTCTTCCAAACGTTTAGATTTTATCTGCACTGATGAGACATAAGTTGTCGAAATGCGCATATGCAGAAAGTAAATTCACAGTGACTTCGGTATTTAGTTATTTCCAACATTTGTCAATCCAATACAAAAATTCATGTCGTTGAAATCTTCAAAGACTAGACTAAGTTCTTTACTCGAATTATTCTTAGCAATAATACTTGTCTAACTCACTTCAATAAAGAAAAATATTTCCACTTGCTTAAATTTGACATTCTAATGCAATTGCCTACATTTCTGTCAGACAACTTATTGCCTCGAATTTTACCTCTTATTTTTCAAAATTTATCCATAAGAAAACAAAGTTTGTCTTAATTGAAGGATGGTCACTCCCCATGTTTTTGAAACTGTCTCTGACTTTCGGAATTCTCTTATTTTATCCACCATGATGCATAAGAAAATTTTGCACACTGACCCCCACCTTTCTTTTCAAAATATGTTTGTATACATCTTGAATAAACTTTTGACAAAATTTGATGAAATTCTTGATATATCTTCATTGTATTCCAAAGGGCGATTGCCTTAATGCAAAGTAAATGTAAAATCAAGAGGAGTTCGGTTTCCCGCCAAAATTTTAGTCAAGTAAATCTCAAAAACGTGCACACTGACATGTCAATATTTTTTGCTTAAAATGATGTATGACCGATGTTCTAATAAATAAAGACATTAATTTTAAAACCTTGATATAATGAACTTGAGGAGTGACCATCCTTAATTTCAATCTTTATTTTATTTTTTGTAAGCAAGAAGTGTCAGACACTTAATGATAGTTCTGAATTCTACCTGCAATCGTATCATTTGTTACATAAAAATGATTAATTATGATTAATTGAGTTCCCACATTGTGCAAGAAAATAACATTGGGGTCAATTTGAAACTGCGCCATTAGAGGGATCACTGTCGGTTACAGACAGAATTATCACAAACCATACCAAACCTCTATTCAATGAACAAATAAAGGGATATGGAGTTAATGCATATCAAGCCAAAATTGTTATAAAATACAGGGTAAGATTAAGCAAATGGATCAACGCTTTCACTGTTGTTCTTCGTAGGGCCCGTAAGTCTCATACAATTTTGGAACTTCCGGGATCAAAAATTGTACCCTGAAGTTACATTTTAAACAAAGATTTATGACGTTTCAAACAAAACTTTGAACGTCATTATCCCCAGGCTTTATATTTTTGCGGAAAACGTTTTCAAATTGCCACTTTATCGTGCATTCTCCTGTGTCACATGACATGACTAACAGACCCTATTCAACTCTCAATATTTGTTTCAATACAACAATGAGAAATCACTCAGAAAAGTATGTATAAGGAGTATTAGAGGTTGTGTAGACTGGGAAGAATGAAAAAAGATGCCTTAAAATTAAAAATTGTAGCCAAGAACAAAGGAACAATTCAACTCGATTAAACATTTGAATTTCAATTATATTTATATATTTATATATTAGGCAAAAGAAGAAACGTTACACTTCCGAGTATTTGCATCGGACTTGGAATTCGATGTCTCATATCTTTTTTTTTTAAAAATCGAAACGACTGGAAATTTTCACAGAATGTTTATTTAACCCATAGCTTTAGTTTCGTGCAAAAAAAATGAAAATTAATTTTCACAGTTTTTGAGATTCCAAAAAGTGTTTTTTACCCCAAAAATTGAAAAACATTAATTGCAACAGAAATTGACAAATATAAACATTACCTCGTAAAAAATGAACCCTTTACAAATAACTAAATACCGAAGTTACTGTGAATTTAAATTCTGCATATGCGCATTTCGACAACTTATGTCTCTTCAGTGCAGATAAAATCTAAACATTTGGAAGACCATTAAGTCAAATATGTGTAAAAACTGATGGAGAACAAATAACCAATATGATATAAAGGTAAAGCCAAATTACAAAGTGAGATAACAAAATAACGCACATTTCAAAAATGTATTGCTCATTTTCATTCGATTTTTGTGACACCCGTTTTCCAGTATTCCAAACTGAAGTTGCCAATGAAAAATTGCATAAGCCTGCAACATGAAGAAAACGCTGGGATGGTTTTCTTTTAACAGAAAATTAAAATTTTATAAAAGAATAAAGTCACAGATACGTACAAATTAAAATAGACAATATTGAAAGAGTGTAACGTTTCTTTTTCTTTTTTTTTCTTTTTTTTGGTCAGTATATTACTGTCTTGATAAATGGGGAGTAATTTTAATGATTTTTCATAACGAAATAAGAATGATCATCTTATATTGTTTGGAACAGGTTCTGAAATAACCCTTATACTGAAATCAATCATTCTTCTTTAAGTCGTTTTTCAGCAGCCAACCTAACTTCTTTACGAGATATTTTATCAGTAGTTGTTTTAGGAAAATTATCAAAGAAAAGATAAACCCGCGATTTATCTGAAGCTCTTTGCTTGTATGTTTTATCTGAAGACAGAAAATCCTTCAAATCATCCTCCTTTAATGTAGCATCGGACTTCACAACAATGCAGGCGCAAACCTTTTGAAAACAAATCGGATCATTTATCGGTACAACACATACATCGGCGACAGCTGGGTGCTCTCTGATTTGATCTTCAATGTATGATGGAGCTATTAATTCACCGTAACATAAGATGATGTCAGAACGACGTCCTATAACAAAAAAGTCTCCGTTGTCATCCATGTATGCTGTATCATCCGTTCGGTACCATCCAGTAGAATTCATAACCTTCCTGGTATTGAAGTCGTCCTTGTAATATCCACTGAAACCTGCTCGCTCTCGTAGTAACAACTCGCCCGTCTGATTTCTTGGAACAATTTTCCCGTTTATATCCACTATTTTCATTTCAAATCCAGGAAAAGGGCGTCCAATGCAATATGAAGAGTACTCGGATTTACTACATCTCTTTACAGATGCGCAAGTCAACTCTGTTGAGCCGTAAAGGTTCACTAATTCATCCGTAAATCTGCCAACAACATCGGCACACTCTACAGGGACAGGAACTCCAGTAGCGATAATCATTTTCAGGTAAAACCTGGCTTCCTTTGACTTTAATAATTCTAGAATATAAACAGGATAAAACATTGACACTGTACAGTGTTCTTGTCTTATTACTTTCACAAAAAAGTCACATACATCCTTTATACTCTTTAGCGTAGCTAGGCTCCCAGATGTCACTACCGTACATCCGGTCACAAAAAATATGTTTGGATAACCTCCCAACCAATTAAATAAGGCGGTGTGGAAAAATATATCGGTAGATTTAATAGAATTCAAGATTGCAAACCTTTTACCAATTTCTAGTAACTGTAAGTGTGTTTTTGCAACAACTTTCGATAACCCAGTGCTTCCGGAAGTAAGTAAATATGCAGCAACATCATCAGGATCAAGATCAGGAAGATCAGTATCATATTTGGATGACATCCCCAAGTCAAGAACGTCGGAAAATGACATGCATCCGTCAATTTTCAAATTGTCTATAATGACATATTTCAAAGATGGTAGATAAACTTTATCCACTTGTTTTTCAACCTTGACGTCTGCCACTATTTTGTCTACCAGTTCTTTGCTCGTCGATGGGCTTTTCTCATCCATTATTATAGCTTTGCATTTCCCCACAGTTTGTAAAATGGGTATAATGTCCCTTCCGTCCTTGTATTTGTAACTCATATGCAGTGGTACACCTCCAGCCATCTGTGCACCAAGTGTTGATAGAAGCCACTGTCTACTGTTCGGAAATGCAATACCGACAGTATCGCCTTTCTTAATGCCAATCTGGACGAGACCTTTCGCAAACGCCCAACTTTGTGAATACAGATCTTTACATAATATTACATCCCGACTTCCTGACGGAGAATGATTAGGGCTGGTTTTTCTGGGGTTTCTCTAGCATGCTTTTGAATTCTTTCTGGAATAGTAGTATAGAAATATGGCTCCACCATCGGCCTTTGAGCGTAGCTGAGATTCATATTTTGCATCATGCTTGTTTTTCTCGTAAAACCTCTTTTGGTATAAGAATATGATTTGAGAGACAGGTAAACTCTTCATGCATATCTGACGTCATTACAGCGTGATCTTGCATAACTTTTTCTACTCAAGTTTCTGAAAACTACAATTTTTATGCGTGTTGAGGTATAGGAAAAATATATTGATAATCTTATCCCTAGATAGATAACGCTTTGTTTTTAAGTCTTTTCTTATAACATATTTTGGTCTAAATTTTGTAACCATTTTCCGATAAACATTCCATGAATGCTTAACACTCTATAGATGCCAAATTGATATAGCATCAACTGTTGAAGGACTTTGTAGACAGTAATGATATCTCCTTCAATGTACATGTCAACGATAAAATTACGAACATAAAACATCGTCACTAGGATACCGAAGAAAGTGGTATTTACAAAATTTTTAAGTCAAAAGACATGGCAAAAACGAGAGCACAGAAACCAACGACGTTTTACAGCTATAGAGCACAGAAATAAAAAAAAGACAACCTATATACTCTTACATATTAACAATGTGATCTATAGATATTTGTAATACCAGCGAGAGGTTAAAGAATCGTTTAAACTGGTTTACGCCACCATTTTATGTATCTAGATTTGTTCTACGTTTGAGTATGTGTGCTGTCGGATTTGTCGTTGTTCCAAGTTTCTGGTTTCTCCCTCCCAAAATCCTTCAGACTTTTGTTGTCACGATATACTCGTACATATAAATGATGTAGTTGATAAAGCACTTCTTAACCTACCAGGGCTTGCCGAGGAAGAAAAGAAATGATTTAGATTGACGGTTCGGTTCTCACTTATTTTATCTTATTTAAATTCCAGTAATACTTATTGCCCAGACTGTCAATGTAGCTTTTAAAGAGCTTCAATTTTCCCGTCCAATATAGTAGAAATGATAACTTGTTTTATCACTCACAAACAAGCCATTATCTTCTAATCTGAAACTACAAAGCCGACTAGAACCAAACTTGGCCTCAATCGTTCTAAAGTGGTCCCTCAAAAATCTTTTTTTTTCAAATTAGCACCTCATCCAAAATGGCTGCGAAAAGCAATCGTTTTTAACATTAGACACTATAGGAAAACACATTCACATATCTTCTCTTCTGAAACCTTGTAGCGAATTGGAATAAAACTTTGCCAAAGAATTCTTTTGTTGGTCCCGTCCAGGTATTTTCGATAAAAGCTCTATGAACGCTTAACACTCTATAGATGCTAAATTGATATGGTATCAATTGTTGAAGAAATTTGTAGACAGTAATAGATATCTCCTTCAATGATCATATCAACGATAGAATTACAAATAAAAACATCGGTAGTAGAATACCAAAGAAAGTGGTATTTACAAAACTTTTAAGTCGAAAGACATGGCAAAAACGAGAGCACAAAAACCAACGACAAGCACAGAAATAAAAAACAACCGATGTACTCTTCCATATCAACCATGTCGTGATCTGATAAGTAAACGATGCATTCGCATATTTGAAGATTAGTACATTTCACCAGTGCAGATGCTGTAAACATTCGTAATACCAGCGAGAGGTTAACGCATCGTAAAATCTGGTTTACCCCACCATTTTATTTATGAAATGCCCTTGAATATGGCAATTTTTTTCTATGCTCAGGGATGTGTGCTCTTGGGTCTGTTCAAGGGATTTCAGTTTTTGGGTCTCCCTCTCACAATGCTTCAGATTTTTGTTGTCACTTGCTAACGATATAAATGATGTAGTTGATAAAGCACTTCTTAATCTCCGAGGGTGTCGGAAATTCCGCGCTTATTAGACGTTATGTTACGGTAATACTTGTGACGTTACTGTATTGTTACTCAACGTTATACTTGTTTGGGCGACATTATTAAACACAACGCAAAGTATACGGATTGTTTCTTTCATATATTTCATGAGAACTATATCTTATTCACATTTTTGATGCCGTGACCATTGGATAAAGGATGGATTTAGCCACGTTAAAGACAGTTCGAGCTGGACATAAAAGTGCGGTGAAGATATTATTACGGAAAGCAGAGGAACTGAGTAAACGCGGAGAAATTAATTCAAATTAATTGGAATAATTGTTAGAGACACTTGAAGCTAAACAATTAACATTGAAAGAAGTGAACAAAGAAATTCTTGGTGTAACAGAAGAAGTGAACATCGAATCGGAGATCATTGAGACAGATGAGTATGGTTTACTTATTAATACTCAAGTTAGACAGTTTCGTAGTGTTGTACGCAGAAATACACCATCACAAACAAAGCAAAGTGAGTCAGTCAACTTTCCCACTTCACATCAGAATTATTGCATGCCAAATGTACCTTCCCAACACATGATCCCATCCTTGTCGTCCATTTCAAGTCAGACCCAACATTTGCCGAAATTAACACTTCCGAAGTTTAGTGGTGATGTATTAGCTTGGCAAACTTTTTTGGGATTCATTCGATTCGTCAGTATATAGTAACATTTCCCTAACAGACATACAGAAATTCAGCTATTTGAAATCTCTTTTAATTGATGAAGCCGCAAAGACCGTTTCGGGTTTTCCGTTGACAAATGCTAATTACATAGAAGCAGTGAAAATTTTGAAATCACGCTACGGACAACCACACAAAATTGTAGACGCATATATGCAGGCTATGCTTGATCTTAGAGTCCCAAGTAATACTTTACAGAGTATTCGTGACTATTATGAAACTCCTGAGACATATATCCTAGGATTGGAAGCTTTAGGAGAATCGGGGGACTCACTCGGAACTTTACTCATACCAGTCATTCTTAACAAACTACCTAATGACTTCCGCATGAATTTGACAAGAGACAACGGAACTGATCATTGGAAATTAAATGCGCTGCGATAATGTATACAAAGAGAGATTCAAATTATGGAATCCGGAAAACGCTTACGTTTTGCAAACACAGATTACGCATCGCAACCAACCGCATCGTTCTTGACAAATATTCGTAGTAAAGAGAATCGACAGAGCAAATCGGTACAAGACAAAAAATCTGCACAAATTAGAGACAAACCATGTGTATATTGTTAGAGAAGCACGACCCATTTAGATGTCACAATGTTACAGATTACAGCCATCGTTTTAATATCGTTAGACATAAGCAACTTTACTTCAACTGTTTAGGGTTACACAGAGTAAGTGAATGCAAATCTAATTTTTGCTGTAAAAATTGTCACAAAAACATCACACTAGCTTGTGCCAGGGATATGAATCCCAACGTACTGGCCGAAATGACATGGTACGGCAGAATTAAACGTCAGTAGATGTAGTAGATACGTTGCCACAGATGACCAGTATAAACACTTCGTCTACGGTGAATACTGGGCCGCAAGTACTGTTGAAAAATGCAATTGCCCACGTCTCGCTTGACAATAAGTGCACAGATGCGCAAATTTTATTCGACGAAGGAGCACAACGTTCTTTCATAACAGAGAAGTTAGCATTAGAATTAAATATTGACATTGACTCTGCTGAAACGGAAATTATTAATATATCCGCTTTTAGGAGTAATGGGAATAAAGTTAGACACTTGCAGAAATCCACAATTTTTGTAGAATCGATACATGGACAGAGAATACCCATAGGTGTCTTGATTGTACCAACCATTGGAAATGCGCTCAGTAACCATGGAGAAATTGATACCCGAAAAAAATCCGTATCTGAGAGGTTTATGATTGGCTCATCCCGTGAATTATAATGATCGTTTTGAAATTTCGCTATTGATTGGCGCGGTTTGCACAAGACATATTGGTGAGAGGTGCAGGTCCAACTGCCGTTAAATCGAAATTGGGATATTTGTTGTCCGGTCCGTTAACAGATAGAGCTCGAAATACTGCAGTAAGTATGCACAACATCTTGATTGATCACAAGCTAGAAGAATTTAATTTGCAGAATTTTTGGAAATTGGAATCACTTGGAATTCAGGATACAGAGAAAGAGGCAGAAGCTGAGGTTTATCTGCATAAGTATAGGAGACGTCTATAGAATTCAGGGAAGGAAGGTAGGTTGCGCGTTTACCATGGAAACCGGATCATGAACCGTTACCTAGCAACTACGCCGTTTCTAAACGTAGAACTGAAAGCGTGATCAACAGACTTAAGAGAGAACCAAAAATGATCGATATGTGCAGTAAAATCATCGAGGATCAAGAACACCGAGGATTTATTGAAAAGGTAAATAAACCGGAAGAAAACCAAACACAAAGCCGTGTGCATTATATCCCACACCATCCAGTTGCCAAGGACTCAAGTACTACACCCATAAGAATTGTCTATGATTGCAGTTGCATACAGACGCCATAACACGCAAGTTTAAACGATTGTTTGATGAGCACCGCCAATATTGAACGACTTATCAGAAATTCTTATCAGATTTAGACTGAATCCAGTAGGCATTGTAACAGACATAGAGAAAGCATTTTTACACGTGGGACTTCATGAGCAAGACCGGAATGTTACAAGATTTTTATGGTTAACAGACCCAAAAGACTCAAACAGCAATCTTATGACATATAGATTTATGTCGGCCCTATTCGGGGCCACATGCTCCCCATTCATTTTGAATGCCGTGATACTTAAATATCTAAATGACGATCCCGGAGAGATATCACAAATGATACAACGAGATTTGTATGTGGACAACATTTTAAGTAGTGTAGAAAACGATGAGACGGCTACTAAATATTTCAGAGAGACCCGTGATTTAATGTCAAAGGCTGGTTTCAATGTTAGAGCATGGACATCAAATAGCCAAGTGTTGAGAGATTTAGCCGAATCCGAAGGCGTTCTAGACAGCGACAAACTGACAAAAATACTTGGAATGCATTGGAATGTTAACAGCGATGAACTATTGTATACACAGCGGAAAATCACGCCACAGATTGTCGAAAAAATTACGAAACGGGAAATACTGAAACAATCATCAAAGATTTACGATCCCTTAGGATTATTGAGCCCTGTTACAATAATAGCAAAAATTCTAATTCAACAACTTTGGAAGGTAAAGTACGATTGGGATGTAATACTACCGACGGAAATGCAGACGTTATGGCTAAATTTAGCAAATGATATTACTACAGCATTAAAAATCAACATGCCGAGATGTTACTTCAGAGACACAAATTTAACAAAGCCAAATTTACACATATTTGTAGATGCTAGCACCAAAGCATACGGGGCGACTGCGTATATTACAGATGGAATGAACAGTTCGCTAGTGATGGCAAAACACGAGTTGCGCCAGTAAAAGAGCTTACACTACCACAACTTGAGCTGATGGCAGCTGTTGTTGGATCTAGACTATTGAAACATATTCAAGCTATAATAACACCTAATTGTACAAATGTTTATTATTTATGATCAGACAGTCAAATTGTGCTAAAATGGATAAAGTGAAGCGATTCATTGCAAATCGAATCAAAGAAATATTGGATATAACTGGAGATTTCGAATGGAGGTATTGTTCAACTTATCAAAACCAAGCCGATCTTCTTACTCGAGGGATTAGTGCAAAAACATTTGAAGACAATACAATTTGGCTAAATGGTCCAAGTTGGTTAACAAATGAGAGTGAATTCCCTATTTTTGACACTCTTACTAGTGATACTTTTTTAGCTATATTTTCAGGTGATGATACCCAGACTGCTGTTATGGTAACCCAAAATGATGACAGCATATGTTTATCGTTTTGTGAAGAACTGTAGACAGTCGAAACAATCAAGGACAACAGGACAAGTGCGGGGAGATGAATTTGACAAGGCGATGAAAACATGGATTCGTGGTTGCCAGATGAACAGCTTTCCGGAGGAATACACTGCATTGTCAACGCAAATGAAACAGTGTGGTAAAATGTGCAGAATTCGACAGCTTAGACTTTTTCTGGACGAGGAGAATTTAGTCGATTACATAATGCGCCGATAAGCCAGAATATGAAGTTTCCGTATTTACTTCCGTCAAGAAACCCGTTAACGAAACTTATAGTGTATGACGCTCATCAACAAGTGCTTCATTCAGGAGTTAGTGCGACAATAACACAAGTTCGAGAGTCATTTTGGCTTCCGTCTATTCGACAAACTGTAAAAAAAGTATCTTAACAAATGTGTTATTTGCAAAAGAGTAATTGGGAAACCATATGTTGCACCCGAACTGCCGCCGTTACAGAAAATAAGAGTACAAGATTCGCCACCGTTCACAGTAACAGGTATAGACTTTACAGGAGCATTAACTGCAAGAGACAATTATGGAAGTTTGCAAAAGGTGTAGATATGTTTATTTACATGCGCGTCGACTAGAGCTGTACATTTAGAGTTGGTAAACGATCTAAGTGAAGAGACATTTAAAGCCGATTATTTTTGAAACCTTCCAATATCTAAAATTTTGTAAATTTTGTTGAAAACTAAGGAGTATCTCCCTCATGCAAAGCTCTGTCCTTAGCTGATTTTGCCTTTAACTTTAGATCACTTTGGTTTTTTGTTCTCTGTCAGTTTTTAAACTTTATGGTCTTCCAAACGTTTAGATTCTATCTGCACTGATGAAGTTGTCGAAATGCGCATATGCAGAAAGTAAATTCACAGTGACTTCGGTATTTAGTTATTTTACAAGCATTTAGAAGATTCACAAGTAGAAAGTCATTACCGCGCATAGTAATTTCAGACAATGCATGTACTTTTTAATCCGCTGCAAAAGACATTGAAGAATTGTGCAATTCCGACAGAATTCTCGAATTTATCGCATCAAAAGGCATCGAATGGAAATTTATCCCCAAACGTGCGCCTTGGTTCGGGGGATGGTGGGAGGGACTGATCCACCTTGAAGAAAATACTCGGAAAATCGCTTATTGATATGCACACACTTCACACTATTATCACCGAAATTGAGAAGATATTAAACGACCGACCATTAACGTATGTTTCAACAGATATTAATGACACTGAACCGTTAACTCCAGCGCACCTGTTGTATGGCAGACGTATTACTTCAATGCCGTATCCTCTAGCCAATATCGATACAAACTGTGATTTTGTGAACAGTGGTGACATTTCGGAACGTGCATATAGACAATCCAAAATAATCGAACAATTCTGGGATCAGTGGAAATCCGAATATTTAGTGCAATTACGACAATATCAGACAAAAAAGGGAATTAATGACATTCGTATTAAAGTTGGAGATGTTGTACAGGTACACGATGAAAAGCCGCGATATAAATGGAAAACAGCGATAGTGGAAGAGTTGGTATTAGAAAATGATGGACTTGTCCGTTCAGCCGTTATTCGAACTGCAAAGGACGTACTAACCGACCAATAGTGAAATTATATCCGTTGGAAGTATCTTCTGAATCCATTCTAGATACATGTAGTGATTCCCAGCTGGACAGATGTCGAACTGTACCTGAAAGAGATGCATCTATTCGTGCTAAGGAGAAGATAAATCTTTGGACTAAAATGAGATTAACTGTAAATTTGATTATGGTTTAAACTTCCCCGTAAAATATATTCATTACTTTCAATTTAGTTGAAGAAAGACAGTAATTTCGTTTTTATTTCATTTTATTGAGAATATGGACAGTAATCATAATGATAATTAGTAGTTTTATAATATTGTAGATAAAGTGTAAGATTTAACTTCTGTGGGCCCCCAGAATGTCGCAAATTCCGCGCTTATTAGAGATGTTTCACATTTTTACGAAAGAAAACCTAAACGTATGGGGACTAGTTATTGCACAAAAATTCAAAAAGCGATAGTTAATTTAAAATTGCAAACACTTTCAAATACAATGTTGTGATTCCTTAACTAAATAATTTTAAAGGCGAAGTGGGTGAAAATTCTTCATTCTGAGCCATACTTCTTTCGTAAATCGCTACGTCTCGTTTCGTCGCTTTCGTGTGTTCTTATGACTTACGAAAGAGACGAACGAAAGACATTCGAGTTGTCCTTCTTCAATTTAAAAATAGATCAGTCATGTCATTGTAAATGTGAAGAAGTAACAGTCCGATGCCACGGGTACAAAGTTAAGAAAAAACAATTTAATTTGTGTTACATGCAATGCTTGAACCATATGACCAGTAAACATTCATAATATCTATTATTTTGTGCATTTACACGCGGGAGCGAGGGGGTCTTCATAAATAAGACATATGAATTTCTCTCTCTCTCTCATTTCATTGTATCAAGTCTATTAAATATTTTCGAATACATATTGAACAATATACAATTATAGCCCGCTGTTAAGGGAAACATCCAGATTTGTCAACCCGAGGATGGAGTTTTTTCCCGAGGGCTCTGCCCGAGGGAAACCACCCCTAAAAGGGTTGACAAATCGGGATGTTTCACGTCAACAGAGGGCCATTATTGTTTTATTATATTTTAAAAAGTTTCATTAATTCCAAATCAAGAGTTCTTATGGTTTTAATCTCACAAAGAAGACTGATGTAATCTGCTAGTGATTGTTAGATTCTACAGGGTTGTTTTTCTCTGTGACGTCATATCCGGGTTGTTCAGCGGGAAACAACAGGGTTGTTCCCGCAGTGATGTCATACAGAGGTTGTTTGCTAAAAAAATCTGAGTTATTTTGAAGTCACATGATTGCTTTCATCCAATTAAATCTTCTCTTACTTAGCAAAATATAATAATGCTAATTTTGTCCATTTGATGAACAAATACAATCAGGTCATGTTGAGATTTCCTCTTCAACCATAGACTGTTTATCTATATTGAAGTTTAGGAATGCATTTTTTCCATATAGTTTTACAGTGTTTGTCATATCCATTTCAAATTTGGAGGTGTAAAGTTACATATAAAAAGAATTATATGGTATAAGTGGATCTCATCGTATGCTATATATAGTTTATTCTTTAGGACTACTCGCTGATCGTTCTTATATATTTTATTTTAATTTTTGATAAGTATTTGGGGGTGTCTCCTCTGTGGTAAAGCATGACATATGATTTACTCGTTCTAGAACATATTTCGTATCTTGAATGGCGAATGATTTCAAGCTTACCGTCTTAAATTTCTAATATTCATTACTGATTCAGGTACATTAATTTGTTTTATAATACACATGACTTTGCAAACAATGGATTTAGTTTATAACTGATATGATGTATTTTGTTTTCTTTTTTGTTAGTTATGTCATTCTATTTTCGGGGGAGGGGGGCGGACACGGTGACACATTTTATGAAAAAGCGTGGATTTAAAATTTGACACCTGCATGAAAAATGTGGAACTTCGAATTCATGTCATCGAAAGTGCGAATCTTTATTCGATTGCCTTGGACATGAAATGTTGTCAAAGGTCCCTGCGAAAAGTACTGGAGCATGCTATTTCTTATTTCGAAGTGTCTCATTTTTTCANCTGAAGGAAATGTCATTAATCCAGAGTATCCTTACGGTCAGAAATGTCAGCGGAAATAAATAGGGATGTGTTGATTAAATTGGTCGATTTTAAGTTGAACAGACAATATCAAGACTTTTATTTCAAATTAAAGACCTTGCAGAAAAATGATATTTACATAAGAAAACAAATCAAAACGAAAAAACAAACAAACTCTAATACAAATTCTGCAAAAATAATAATAAATAAATACAAGATCCGCTTAAAAGATAACTCGATATGCTAATTTATGCTTCATACATTTTAGATTCCAGAAATGAATAATTCGTCTTGTTTTATTATTGCCTTTTTCCCTATGAATATAAGTTTTCGTTATCGACAAGTCAGTGAGATTTTAGTAAATTCAGTTATGTATAGTATCGTACAGGGAAGTTAATTGATAGATCTTCATAGTGCATAGAGAAACAAATTCTTATTTATAATACCATGCGCCATGAAAGTATTCATATGTTTGAAGCAAGTTTAATCCACACTAGTTTTAAGTCGAGAAAGAAAGTAAACATTTGGCGTTTTCGGTTTGATTTATTCATTTCTTAATACCTATTGTATAGTATTTCGCTATGTTGATCTTCTTCGTACCCCAATACAGTTTAACATATTTTAACTGACAATGTTTGGTGATTAGCTACAAGTGAGAGGGTGCACTCGACAAGTAAAAGACTCTACAAGATTCGATTTTTATGTGAATAATGTCTAATGCTACATGTGTAAGGCGAGGATAATGGATTAATAAGCTTGACAAACATATGCATTTAGTCACCGTCTTAGAAATAATCTATATATATAATATTGGAAATGAATAACATAATATTTTCAGCTAATGGTCCTTTTTGTGTCATTTAGGTTATGGTTCGTCGAGAAAGGTTTCTTTCGTCGTGTTACGTTGAGTTTCGTCGGGTTACGTCGAGTTTCGTCAGAATATGAAATATCTTTATTAGACGTTATGTTACGGTAATACTTGTGACGTTACTGTATTGTTACTCAACCTTTATACTTGTTTGGGCGACATAATAAACACAAAGCAAAGTATACGGATTGTTTCTTTCACATATTTCATGAGAACTATATCTTATTCACGGAGGGTTTGTCGAGGAAGATAAAGAAATGCTTTATTTTACTTATAATCTAGTAATACCTTTTGCCCAGATTGTCAAAATAGCTTTTTAAAAGCTGCAATTATTCCTTCCCATATAGTAGAAATGATTACCTCTTTTTATCACTCTCAAATCAGCCATTCTATTCTCATCTGAAACTTACAAGCTTACTGGAACCAAACTTGGTCACAATAGTCCTTATTTTTTTCAGATTTGCACCTCATCTGGAATGGCCAGCAGCAACAATCGCTTTTGACATTAGACCCTATTGGTAAACACATTGAGAGATTCTTTCTTTTGAAACTGCTGAGCAAATTAAAACACAACTTGGCAATAATATTTTTATGTGGTCCCCATCAGGTAAAATTGATTTTCAGGATGAATTTCATCCAAGATATTCGCAAGTGGGAAACATAATTCGAAACATTGGACCCTTTGGGAAAACACATGAAGAGACATTCACCTATAAACAAATGAGTCAGTTGGAACCAATAATTACAAAAAAGTCCTTATATGGTCAATTCGAAAAAAATCACTATTAGATTCACACTTCATCCATTATGGTCCCCAGCGGAAAAGAATAGTTAAACCCATGGTAAATCACGTTTAGAGATCTCTTAGACTACAGACCCATTTGGAACCATTTGGCCACAATAGTCCTTAGTTGGTCACCTCAAATAGTCAATATTCAAGATGACCGTCAACGGTCCTTTAGTGGTCCCTACTAAAAATGTCTTTCAAGTCCGCAGGTCACCCAAGATTGCCGCCAGCAAGAAAAATCGTTTCAACATTAAACTCTTGGGGAAAGTACAAGTAGAGATATTTTCCTCTAAAACTGCAGAGCCAGTTGAAACCAAACGTGGCGATAATAATCTTTAGGTTGCCCCCTACAAAAAGCAGTTTTTCAGGACGCACCTCATCCAATATTACCTCACATTTAGTTTTATTATATAACTTAGGTAATATTGTATTTCAAAACCACTTGGTCGATACCACTGCTGGTGGACTAGAGGATCCTAAAGGTACTCATCAGCCCAGCAGTCAGACCTGTCTGACATAAAAAGAAATTAACTAATAATTTGGCTTCGTTCCGTGTAGTGCATTCGATGGATATCCTTTGTACCGGATTTTGCTTCCTGTATCAATATTTTTGGTAATGAGTTCATCTATCTGATATTTCTTTGATACTGATTTTCATATATTTTAAATCTAATGATGCTAATGAGAAGTTGCTCCTTGAAAACCATGTACAGCATAACAAGTTTATTATGTAACTATTCGAAACCACTGGGTGGATGTCAGTGCCGATGGACCAGAGGGCCCTGAGGGAATTCATCAGCCAAGTAGTTAGTCTTGTCAGGCATGCAAATTTTACCTTTGCACTTTATAGAAATTTACTGTTTTATCAAATTTTAGCTCCTTAAACTATGAGGCCTCATCCCTCAAATTGCACTCGATGGATGTCGTATTTCGGTAGTGTTTGGTAATTTGTACTTTTAGCTGACATTTTTTTTTAAATTTTTGCTCTCTATATTATTTGAATCTTATGCTGCTGATGAGAGAATACTTCTTCAATACGTGTACAGCATTACAAAGTTTACTGTTTACTATGCAGCTTGAGTATTATTGTTTTTGGACACTTCACCCTATCCTCCTTTGAAACTACTAAGCCAATATACCCTTTCACGATAACTGTATTCCTGTGTTTTGGAGTGGTAAATAAAAACAGTTCCCCCCAAAAATGACGTCGAGGGACAATTAATCAAGACGTAACATATGTTATGACGTAGCATTTTAGTCACTCAAAGACATATGAGCGCATGTGCAAAATTCAGGACGATATTTATCTTGAAAGGGTTTATTTGTACCAAACTTAGTCATGACGATCTCTAGATGGTCCTTAATAAGAGGGGGTGTCCTGCAGGCCCGGCAATTATCAATGATGGCCACCAAAGAGAACATTGTTTATCATTTGACCAAATGGAAAGCGACCTTCATACCTCTCATACTGCTGTGTATGTAAGCCATGGTCCAGGTGAGCGATACAAGCACCTTAGAGCCTTTTTGTAATGAATTCGATGTTCAAATTACACCTAGCTTCTTTATTTTCTTTCACTTTTTTACTGGGTGCCTAAGCTTCACAACAATCCTACAAACAGAATTTCAATGTGGGATCTGCCAGATGCACCACTAAGCCCCTATCCAAACTGCTTACCACTTTACTGACTGCAGTAAGAGATGGTCTAAGAAGCTACTGCGAAAAAGCCTATTCCACGAGCGGCGTGAATCAGATGTGTGTGTATTCTTAAAAATTCCAAATATGTCCTTGAACAGCTCTCCTCAAACAATCTGGCATAATGCAATAGCATTCAAATTTTTGATTTTTTCTACTCTTCATACAACTCTTCAACATCATAAACTTAAAGCACTAATTTCTGATCTAGTACATCAATGTTTCTGTACCAAAAACGGAGAACGCATTTGGTATTAGGAAAAGATAAAACACATTTTGTTAAGAACCACACTGAGTCAAACAAGAAATACAGTGAAAATGACGTGATAAAGATGCTTGAATTTTGATCGACAACATTTTTGGTGACTGTGGTTTTTCAACCACAATAGGGATTCCTGTAGGAACTTTTAGCTGTCCTTTTCCTTTTTCCGTATGAAGCCAATTTTTACAAAGCTGATACAACAGAAACAAAAACAAATAGCCCAGTCTTTTAATTTCACCTTCAGATATATAGACGATGTATTTTCTCTTTATTACCCAAGATTTAAAGAATATTTACATCGCATCTACCCCAGTGAACTTGAAATTAAAGAGACAACCGATACACCCAATTCTGCTTCATAACGTTACCTTTTGTTATACATTGACGAACATGGACGTCTGAAATCTAGATTATATGACAAACACGATACTTTGACTTTCCAATTGTGACTTTTCCCTTTCTCTGCAGCAATATGTACCTACCTCCCCTGCATATGGAGAGTATATTTTACAATTAATTCGTTACTGTAGAGCGTGCAGTACATACAGAGACTTTGTGGAAAGAGCAAAAGCACTGTCACAAAAACTGCTGAGTCAGGGATATGCTCAGCCGTTGTTACATTCGTCCCTTCATAAATTCTATGGCCGTCATCACGACATCATAGATAGATATGAAATGTCATTGTCACAAATGAAATCTGACATTTTCAGCTAGATTCACGTCTCCGGATTTGACATTACCGGTTTTGACTTTACCCTGGATTGACCCACTGACATTGTGACGGGTGCTATACACAGAGCAGGACATGCTTACCCTTCCAGAGCACCTGATGTCACTCTGTTTTTTTAGAGTTCACACTGTAAGTGCTTTAGTTTTTGTTTTGTAAATGTAGTGTTCGTGTGTTTTGTTGTCATATGATGTCTTTGGTCTTCCGTCTTCTTGTGTTCTTACTTTTGCCTTGTCTCTGGACTTTGATTTTTGTTATCTTGTGCTTTGTTCCTTTATTCTACTACCGTTGTTTTGTTGGTTCGTGAAAAAAAAATTCAAAAAGAAACGGGCAAATGTGACGAAAAGTTTATATCCCGACCACATTTCGTATATGTCCACTGGGGGATCATTAGAGATATTTCACATTCTGACGAAACTCGACGTAACCCGACGAAAGAAACCTTTCATGACGAACTGCAACCTAAATGACACAAAGGGGATCATTAGCTGAAGATATTATGTTATTCATTACCAATATTATTAATAGATTATTTCTAAGACGGTGACTAAATGCATGTGTTTTTCAAGCTTATTAAATCATCATCCCCACCTTACACGTGTAATACGAGACATGATTCACATATAGAAATTAAGTCTTGTAAAGTCTTTAACCGGTCGAGTGCACCCTTGTACTGGTAGCTTGCCAAGTCTGTGAAATCACCAAACATTGTCAGTTAAATATTTTCAACTATTTGGATACCAAGAGGATCAACATAGCGAAATCCTGTGCAATAAGTATAAAAAAATGAAGACTGAAATGAATAAATCGACATGGAAACGTCAAAACTGAAAAAATGCTTTCTTTCTCGACTTACAACTAGAGCGGATAAAACTTCAATCATGGACCATATGAATACTTTAACGGCGCATGGTATAGCACTTTTTAATGGCTAGGCTACTTTTATAATATTTTTTTTCTCTATGCACTATAAAGTACCATCAACAAATAACTAAATACCGAAGTTACTGTAACTTCCCTGTACGCTACTATTACATACCAGTTCGCTATTCACTGAAATCTACTTGACCTGTCGATAACGAATAATTCCGTGCAAAGGGAAAAAAGGGGAAAAGGTAAGAATAGAACAAGAAAAATTGTTTATTTCAAAAAATAAATGTATGAAGCGAAGGTTAGCATAACAACATATCTTTTTGGCGGATCTCGGACGGCGGTTCTTTTATTGATTTACTTATTTTCATTTATTCTTTCAGCGATTGTTTTTTTAGAATTTGTTTTAGCCCTTGTTTTGTTTTTATCTAACGTAAATGTCATTTTTCTATAAAGCTCTAATTTGAAATAAATTTTTCATGCACGTGTCAAATTTGAAATCCACTCTTTTCCATATAATGTGGCACCGTCTCGCCCCCCCCCCCCCGAAAACAAAATGACATAACTGGCAAACAGACAAAATAAAAAAAACTGTTTTCAGTATACCACCCATACAAGTTAACTCTATTGTTTACGGGAGCTTATTAGTGCCATGTTTACACTTTTATTTTTTTTATTTTTTATACTTAAATCTTTGTGTGTGTGTGTGTGTAAAATTTACACTTTAATCTTTTGCAAAGTCACGTATATTATTACATGTATACAGTTATTTAATGTGTAGCCACGCAATAAACCAGCATATTTTCCCTCGGTAAAGGAAACAGTTTAGTGTTCTATTGCCCGAAGCCAACGAGCAAATAGAACATACCAGGCAATAGAACACACCAGGCAAAATAACACCTTGAAATAGAACACTTCCAATCTCCAAAATAGTTCACAATACAAAATACTTAATAAAACATACAAAATAATACAATTAGGTAATAAAAAAATCATGAAACTGAGTAAGAAATGAATGTTAGAATGGAAGACGGAAAAGCCTAAAATCATTTCAAGATACAAAATATGTTCTAGAACGAGTAAATCATATGTATTGTTTTATCGTAAAGGAGACCCCCCAAAAAAAATAAAATATAATGAAATAAGATGAAAGATATAATAAAGATCACTGAGTAGGTATAAACAATAACATAGCATACGATGAGCTCCATATAATACCATATAATTCTTTTTACATAAAATTTTACACCGCCAAATTTAGAGTGGATATGACAAACACTGTAAAAATATAGGAAAATGCATTTAATAAATTCCGGCATAGATAGTCTATGGTTCAAGAGAAGGTCTCAACATGACCTGATTGTATTTGGTCATCAAACTGACCAAATTAGCATTGCTAAATATGTATTTGAAAATATTTAATAGAACTGATACATTGAAATCAGAGAAATTCATATGCCCTATTTATGGAGACACCCCCCCCCCTTGCGTGTAAAATGCTCACAATAACTGTTATGAATGTTTACTGGTCATATGGTCCAAGTACTGCATGTAACACAAATTAAATTTGATACTGTGGCATCGGACTGTTACTTCTTCACATTTATTTAGCAAATGGCATTATGATAAATGCATGACTGATCTATTTTTAAATTTAAGAAGGACAACTCGAATGTCTTTCGTTCTTCTCTTTCGTAAGTCATACGCACACACGAAAGCGACGAAACGAGACGTAGTGATTTTCGAAGGAAATATAGCTCATAATGAAGAATTTTCAGCTACTTGGCCTATCTAGTTATTTAGTTAAAGTATCACAACATTGTAATTGGAAGTGTTTACATTTTTAGTTTACTTTCATTTTTTAATTTTTGTGCAATAACTAGTCCCCGTACGTTTAGGTTCTCTTTCTAGGTATGGTAAAGCAAAGAAAGACAACTCCAAATTTAACCAAATTTCTGTTTCCAATTTTTTATTGAAAAAAAAAATTTGCAGGTGCCCCTCAATTACGGGCTTTTGTGAAAAAACCAACTACCAGAGGATTTCCAATGTAATTGATTATTGTTACTGGTGTATTAGTGATTGAGTATTTTCACAATTGGAAGAAAATGAGGCAAAATTTGGGATATATTTTTTTGTGAAAATTACATTTTTTTTTAAACTGAAAAAGGCATTATACACTCTAATAATTAAAATTGAAATGAAGAAAAATATATTTTTAATAAAATCACTGCAAAAAAATTCCAAAAATGCTTGTATTCTATTTTTAAATATTTTTTGAAAAAAGCCATATCTGAAAGTGACAGAGTTACCTCCTCTTTGTTAACGTTTCATTTGACTGTCAGTACTTCACTGATGGACTGAAGGTAAAGAGAAATGTCATTTTTTTATTGTTTTCTCATTTGATCATCATCTTCTGATATTTTAACTTTCTTTACAGAAATATTACAGAGATATAAACTGCAGAATGTTGTATTATTTAGCGTTCCTTGTGTCTCGCCTTCTTTGAATTGAGCTAGCTATATTAACATGTTTAATGTATACAAATTTTCCTTATTTAGTATTGTGTAATCAAAAAAGATACGTAATTGTGAAATATTCCAGCAATGCTTAAGATGATTGGCAAGCTACTATTTTTTCTGATACTGAGTATGGAGAAAAGGAATTTCAACCAGTAGTACAATGTATGTTGTAGGAGTAATAACATTGATATAAACATGTTCAAGGAGATCTGATTCTGTTATGGATTATTGTTACTACTTAAGATCTAACCACTTACATTTGTACCAATTGACATGTACATTCTGAGGAATGGAACAAAGACAAAATTCCCCAAAATGTACTGTCTTTGAGAGTTTCAAGAAATGTATCAAAATTTGAACATTCCATATTTTAATGAAAATGAAACCCTAGAAAATGGAGTTATTTTTTTTTTCAATAAACTTAGGATACAATAATCAATGAAGTCATAGTGAGTGAAAATTTCATTGACATTGCATTTGAGAAAGTTATCGAAGTTCATAAAAACTTTCAACATTTAGGTTGACCAACTGTTTACCCTAATTTAACAGAGAAGCCACTGGCCAACTTTAGAATATTTAGACAATGCCATTTTTTTCCTAATTAATAGATCTATATAAACCAAGCAAATTAAGCCATAGTTTGTTGAAATTGGACCAACCCCCTTTTTACCCCAAGGTAGGAATTCTGCAAAAAATGGACTAAATTAGTTAAAACACAGAGATAAAATGCTGTCAACAGATACAAAGAAACATATATTTTGTTACTTAGAGGCAAAAACTCGTGACAGTATTCATAATAAATATATTTTTGACATTTAAAACAGGAAACAGTTTTACAAAAATGATAAAATTTTACCAATATAGATAAAAACCGCCATTTGCGTATTTCTTGACCGATTTACAAAAAGTAAAGTGTTTTGAAAATGGTGAAAAGATATCTTACAGATGACATTATCATTATTTCACTAAATTCAAACTTAAGAACTCCTTTTCCGTCCCTACTCTTTCGTCAAAATGTGAAATACGATATAATTTATATATGACATTGACCAAATTATATCTAACAAAACATCAGAATATTTCATTACGCTTTTTGAATGTATTCAAACGCACCCCAATTTTGTCTTTTACTAGGTACTCGAACGAAGAATTTTATAAGCAAATTTTGATGATTTGTCAATTTTAATTGCACAAGTTAATAATGATGAGATGGTGCATGTAAACGCACTTAAGTGTCGTATTTAAATTACAGCTTATACTTTTCAACTGCGAAGTTTTATATAGATTGATGAATGCACCTAAGTGCATGGCAATTTTAACGTTTATTTTTTTGATTTTTTGTTTTATTTTATTTTATTTTTTTTTGCAGTTTTCTTGAATTTTCGTCGTAGTAAACCTTAATTTGTAGTCAAAGCGTCGTAAGTCCACATAATTTTGAACTGTTTTTCCCTTAACTCTTAATTGGACTGGTAAATACGATGAAAATGAATACCGGAAGAGGACAAAATGTATTTATCTAATGATGTTAATTTATCCTTAACCTGAAATTGTCGGAGATAAAAAGATTATTTTTATACTATTGAAGCAGATGAGTATCTTTTCGTACCGTAATATTTATTTGATTAGAACATTTAATTTTTTCGATGGAATACCTACTTATGGTTCTTCCATACTTGGTCGTCATACATGTACTTTGCTTCTTCACACCTTTACCTTGCCATTAACTTTGTTATTTTATCGCATACTTTTGCCCATTCCTTACTGGCCAGTTTTCAGTATTGGTATATTAGTATGAATTATCGGAAAGAGCTCTGGACTTTGGGGTTTAAATGTTGGAACAAAGGGGGATCCTCTGAATTGTAATTGTTTCTCGTTTCTGATATCTCAATTATTGTCAATTTAATTTTTTACCCTCTCTATTCCTCTTTTAATAAGATTTTGTGGATAATTTTTATTACCCCGATAAACAATGAAAGGATATGGAATAAATGCCAATGAGACAAAGTCTGTACAAATACGTGGTAAAACCAAGCAATGGAGCAGCGCTTTTATTGTTGTTCTTCATCTTGAAGTCAACACGTAGCCTACAACAATGACCTTTAGCCACAAAAAGTTCAAGACAGCCTCTAGCAACTTTTTGAGCGAAATTCAGTACAGGGTGTCAAAAAATGCAACATCCATGTCTAATTTATCCCATTGATGCGGGATCGTCAACACACATAAATTAAACTGACAAATGCTCAAACCATCACTGTATTCCGTAACCCGCCAAAGGCATTAGTGTCATATAGACAAACACAGAGCTTTCATCAAGTCGGTTGTAAAAAATCATTAAAAAATGGTGAGATGGGGGCACTATAAACAGGAGCTTTAAATAACATGGAAATCACGAAAAAAGTAATTTGCCAAAATGGGAACGCATGATATCATATGTCTATGAGAAATTCTCTCAAGAAAAAAATGCACCATAACTGAATATATGGACATATATATATAGAGCATACATTTTTTGCACTGGGAATCTATACGGACTTCATAATGCAGGCAAGACAAACCCCACTTTTAAATAACCAATGAAATGATATGGAATAAATGCACATGAGACAAAGTCTCTACAAATACCTGCTAGAAAGGAACATTGTTGTTGTTCCATATCTTGTAGTCACTATGACGCCTTCAACAATGATCTTAGCTAAAACTTAAAGTAATAGTAGGGTGACTAAGAGACTTCCGAATTTGGACGGAATAACACACGTCACCTGTATTATACGTGTTTAGAAAGAGAAGACCATGGCGCATCGAAATAACGATGTTGTAGTTAGTCATAGTTATTGGCTATTAACACATTTAATTTTAAATAAGGTCAAAGGTCAGTTCCTGAAATTTTGAAAATATTGTTGCAACTTAAAATGAGCTTCATTTTACCTATAAAACTGCAACAAAATTTGAAAATTCATTGATAATATAACTTTGGTAAGTCGCGTGTTTTACTTTTTTTATGATTAGTCTTGTTTTTTTACTCAATAAGTTTCAAAGTTGCCCTTTTGTTTTAAAGGTCCGTCATTTTAAATATTTGTATCTCCACAATATGAGGGGTTCTTTTTGGTAAAAAGAACTGTAAATTTTTAATTGTAATAAGACGATTCTCAAAGGAAACCTAAGTTCAATTTTAGGCCTAACACCTGAAAAAATGAACACAATTGAGCGAAATAAATCTTACTTTTGTTATTGGTATAGATTAGTCAATTTCACCCCAAAAAACACATATTTTCACAAAACTTGGTAAAACCTGTGCAATTGAAACACTGCTTTATTGTTTAATCTGAAATCATATGGAAATGTGATTTTAAACGTGAAACGTAGAACATATGCTTGGAAATTCAAAACAAAAGCAAATTACAATTGACAATAGATTCACGTAATTTGACTGCAGTACTTCGAGAAAAAATGAATTTGAGTTATCTTTCGTTGTACATCAAAAAGAACATTACAAAATTTTTCAGTTTTACGCATTTTGTCTTTTTATTTGTCGATTTTTTCTGACACGGCGGACATTTCATTCTCGATTTTTGGAGCATATGTATATTTTGTATTGCTATTCAATTTGAAATTGGAGTATTTCAGAAATTCAGAGTAATTTGTCGCATTCCTTTAAAACGTTGTTAATTTAGACTGAAATTTACTCCGATATTTATACCGATAAAATTATAAAAACCAGACAAAACTAACTTGCATGCTATAATTCAAATTAATATTTTAGGTCTGGACTTTCACGTAAATATTTTTCTAAGAATGTTAGAGAATACTACTATTTTTTTATACCTTTAAAGATACCCTATCCACAGCATGAAATTGGATAGTGTTCTATCATGTAAAATACAAATAGGCGTGAGTGATTCCATTAACCAAAACTCGAAAACTAAGCATTCTTTTGGACCTTGGGCACCCGCTCACTGCAAAACACTAACAGTCTGAAACGGGCACGTTTTGCACTGAAAAGAACTTGACCAGTTTCAGCTTGTCTGAAAATTATTTAAGTACATGTACGTATTCTCGACCAAGGACTGATTCAGTCTGAAATTTACTGAACGAGTCTCGAGTAGTCTCAATTCTAACTGAAAGAGTCTCGACCTGTCTCGGCCAGTCTGCACTTGTACTGAAAATGTCACCTGTACTAAAGAAGTCTCGACCTGTCTAGACCAGTCTGATTTAGTTCTGAAAGAGTCTCGACCTGTGTCAACCAGTCTGAACCTGTACTGGAAAATTCTCGACAAGTCTGATTTAATACTGCAACAATCTCGACATGTCTGTTACTGTCTTGACCAGCCTAAATTACAACTGAGAGAGTCTTTACCTGTGTTGAAAATGCGTGTTCAGCATTCAAAATTCAGTGAAAGTAAAAAAAAAAGAAGCTTATAAGTGTTTTTCAAACCTAGTTTAAATGAATATGCCGAACCTTCAGAAATGCTAGAAACATTTTTATAAAAAGATTCAAGGGCTATATTTTTAATAATAGAAATACCTACTTAATGCATTCAAATAAAAACAAACACTTCTATTCTCGAACATTAATATTAATCAAATACATTCCTGTTCAAATAAAGTCCAAAATCTCTGCATACAAGTATGATCTTCTGTAAAATAAGAGAAAATATGAAGGAATGTAAAATGCAAAAATTTGATTATTTATGTAAATAATAATTTTTTTTTTCAAAAATTTATTTCTTATGTTCTATAATATTTTTTTTTTATTTTCAAATTGCAAACTGAGATGAATTCAATCATCAGTGGCTTAACAAATATGTCACAAGTGAGTGACATGGCATCATGTAAAATTGTGTCCTCCGTACTAATGTCACATGAAAAAATAACTCATAATAATGAATTAAATAGTTATAATCATGAGATAATTTTCTCACAGTTTAGACAAGCTAGTACCTATTTTTAGCCGTTTGAGATATCATTTTCTCACATTTGAGACAAGCCAGTACCTATTTTTAGCCATTTGAGATATCCTTGTCTCAACCCAATGGTGAGATAAGAATTTCACGCGAGGAAATACATTATGACGTTATCAACGTCATAGTAAGTTGCTTAGACATGGCAGACGCCAACTTTAGTCTGGTTGAACAAAAACTTGTATTTTGTTTATAAATGTGAGAAAAACAATCAAACACCGTTGAAAATGCAAGATTTAGAAATCTTAGACGCCCTCGGGTAAGATTTTAATGCTTCTCTGACTCGGCAAGCCTCGTCAGAGAAATATTGAAATCTTACCCTTGGGTGTCTGAGATTTCTCGATCTTGCAATTTCAATGGCGTTAGATTGTATTATTCTCACTTTTGAGACAGGTCAGTTCCTATTTTTAGCGGTGTGAGATTTTTCTGTCTCACACCACCTCATGTGAGACAGCCTCGTGCATACTATGACGTCATTGGCGTCATGGTGAGTCGCTAAGTAATCGCGGATGGTCATGACAACATGACAGTGCCGAAAGACTTTTTTTACGGACAAAAGTGAGAAAATGAATCAAACACCGTTGAAAATGCAAGATTTAGATATCTCAGACACCCTTGGGTAAGATTTCAATGGTTCTCTGAACAGACAAGCCTCGTCAGAAAAATATTGAAATATTACCCATGGGTGTCTGAGATTTTTTGATCTTGCCTTTTCACAAGTGCTAGATTCATATAGTCTCAACCCACGGGTGAGATAAGAATTTCACGTGCAGAAATACATTATGATGTTATCGACGTCATAGTAAGTTGCATAGATATAGCGGACGCCAACTGTTATACAGAAACTTGCATTTTGTGAGAAAAACAATCAAACACCGTTGAAAATGCAAGATTTAGAAATCTCAGACACCCTCGGGTAAGATTTCAACGGTTTTCTGACTCGGCAAGCCTCGTCAGAGAAATATTGAAATCTTACCCTTGGGTGTCTGAGATTTTTGGATCTTGCACTTTCAATGGTGTTAGATTGTATTAATCTCATAAACTCATAATTATCAGATACTATCTCGTTATTATAAAATGATATCTCAGAATTATGTGATCTCATAGTAATGAGAACGTATTTTATAATTATGGAATAATTATTCCGTAATTATGAGAGGATTATGACTTATAATCTCATAATTATGAGACTTTGACATAATTATGAAATAATATCTCATAATAATGAGATGTTATCTCATAAAGCTAAGATAATTTTCTTATAATTATGAGATATTATCTCATGATTATGAGATATTTCCTCTTCATGTGTCATCAACACTCTTCCGTACATCTGTGAATATAACCTAACATAGCAAATTTGGGGCAACCATAGTTTCATAACTGTCTAAATGGTACACACACTTAAACTTGAAGGGAAATTGATGTTTTACAATTTCAATCACATTGATATATAAGAATCCTTTTCAAAAAATAAGAATCCCTGCAAATTAAAGAAATAGTAATAAAAATGAGTAAAACAGAAATGTTGAAAACAGTTAATGCATTCCCTCTTTTACAACTGTCAAAAGACAGCAAATTGTTGATTCGTTATTTTTTTTTATTTATTTATTTATTTATTTTTTT
>MJUU01061584.1:10592-23602 GCA_002080025.1 Modiolus philippinarum | reverse complement strand
TCTCCATTTGCTAGTAAATTTTGGGGATAGACCAGGTGCTCGCAAAGGGAAATATGCGTACACTTTCTGACCTATTTCATATTTTGTTGACTTATAATTTCTATCATGCATTTTCTTTTGTCTCATGATGTGTAGCCTGTAGTTTCATGTTCAGCCGACCTGTAGGCCATCATTACAAAGGGAAGAAGGGTGTCCCAGTTGTAATGATGTTCGTTAACGTAACATGTGAGCATAGTGGCAAGAGTTTTGTTGAATCGCTCAACCATACCATCCGCCTTTGGAAGGTACGGAGTGGTGCGAGTCTTTTAGATCTGTAACAGATTTATATTTCATTGAAGAGCTGGCTCTCAAATTGGCTACCTTGGTCGATATGTATGACAGTAGGGACGCCAAATCTTGTGACAACTTGAGTAATGAGGATGTTTGCTACAGTACTGGCTTCCATGTTGGGCATAGGGTGACTTTCAGTCCACTTAAGATAGTAATCACTAATAACTTTTATGTATCGGTTACCACTATCACTCTCCGGAAGCTCGCCCAAGATGTCAATTGCTATTCTTTCCATAGGGTACCCAGATTGTGTTATCTACATAGGGGCTTTGTTTTGGAATGGGATTTTTCCTTTTGTTCCATACTTCACAACCAGAGATGTAGCTCCAGGTATCCCCCTTACACCAGGCCAATAGTACTTTTCCTTTATACGAGACAACGTCTTCTTTATCCCTAAGTGGGCAGCTGTCTTGTTATCATGGGCAATATCTAAGACTCCACGTCTTTCCCTCATCGGAACAATAACTTGTTTCAATTTCTTATCTGGGTCTTCCCTAACTAGTATCTCATCTTGAATCGAAAGTAGATGGAATTGAGACCACAGGGACATCACAACATTATTATATTTCCCAACTGACAAGTGTGATGGTTTTGTTCCATCTCTTACCCATTTGTAAACAGTTTGCAAGTCCGGATCTTTCCCTTGCAATTTTTGATATTGAACTCATTCGTATCATCCCCCAAACCTATGATGTTAACCGTTTTGAAAACTTCTGATGATTGTTCCCAATCTTCTACAAACCCACACTGTTTACATGGGATGCGACTTAGCGCATCTGCATTGCGGTGTTGGACCCCGGGACTATGTTTGATGACCATATCATAAGAACTTATTACCTCTAGCCAACGGGCTAGCTGTCCTTCAGGGTTTTTGAATCGGAGGAGCCATTGCAGTGAACTATGGTCTGTTCTAATCATGAATTGTCCTCCGTACAAGAAATGCCTAAAATGTTTGATAAAATGCACTACAGCAAGGAGTTCCTTCCTAGTTACACAGTACCTACGTTATGTCTTGGACAATGTGCGACTAGCATAGGCAATAATCCTCTCTTCCCCATCTACTATTTGTGAAAGGATACCCCGATGGCTTTGTTACTTGCATCGGTGTCCAAGACAAATGTCTTTGAAAAATTTGGATGACATAGGACAGGGGAATTGGTTAACTTTTCTTTTAGTTTTTCAAAGGCCTCTTGGCTCTCATTTGTCGACAAAAATGTTCTACCCTTTTCGGTCAATTGGTGTAAGCATTTGGCTATATCAGCAAAGTTTCTGAAGTATCCACATAAACCTAAAAATGACCTAAGCTCTGTTACATTCTTGGGAATTGGCCACTCTTTTACACAGTTTACTTTATCTGGATCCGTAGCTACACCTGCTTCAGAGATCACATGGCCAAGGTATCTTACTTCTTTAGCAAATAGTGTACACTTTTTGGGCTTTAATTTGAGACCCGCCCCATTTAGTTTTTCGAACACCTTCCGCAAATTTGCAATCATACTTTCGAACGTTTTCCCCATAACAATAATATCATCAAGGTACAGGAGACAAATGTCCCACTGGAGGCCTGCAAGGACGTTTTCCATTAGACGTTCGAATGTGGCCGGGGCATTGGCCAAACCAAAGGGCATACGACGAAATTGGTAGAGACCTTTCCTTGTAGCAAAGGCTGTCTTCGGACGGTCTGGGACGTCTACTTCTACCTGCCAGTATCCCGTACAAAGATCCAAAGTGGAAAACCATTTGTTCCCTGCCAGTTGTTCTAGGGAGTCGTCTATTAGGGCAAGGGTAGGCATCTTTGATCATGCATGCATTTAACTACCTATAGTCAACACAAAATCTTGTGGTTCCATCTTTCTTTTTGGCAAGTACAATCCCAGAGGACCAAGGCCCGTCGGCTGGTTCGATTATCCCATTTTCCAACATTGTTTCCACATGCTTATCCACCTCTTCCCTGATACTGACGGGAGTTCGTCTGGGTGGTTGTATTATCGGTCTTGCGTTGCCGGTGTAGATTTTGTGCTTAACTATACTTGTCTGGGTCTGCAACCGCAAATAAACCCTTAAATTCTTTAAGCAACTCGGAAACCCTTTGAGTTTGTCCCTTGTTCAAATTCTTACTTGATTGTTTCAACAATTTTTCAATTTCCTTATCAAGTTCAGGCTGCTCCTGGTTACCCGACATATGACTAACTACTACTCCCTCACTAAGATTGCCTATAACTGTGCCAACTGGCAGCGTTTGAACATTGTCATTAGGGTTCAAAAGTCTAATTGGGACTATCTTATTAGTGGTAACAATAGCTTTGGCCACAAGGGCTTTCCCTTTGTCTAAAAACTCTTCCACTGGTTCAATTAAGCCAGGGATTGAAATATTCGGTAAATTGTCCAAAACTTCACCTTGTGTTGAAATTTCCGAGCGTGGAGCAATGCTAACATTTTCTTTTACAGTTACCCTGTGCACCCCCAACCTGTCTTGTAACAGAAGTGATACCTGTTGGTTACCCCTGGTCAAAACCTTATTTCGCACGTCGACAGTATACCCATTGTTTATTAGGAAGTCTAGACCTAAAATACCTTCAACTGAAAGACTAGCTATTATACCCTCAATGGTGGTGTGAAGGTCTCCTACTTTGATCGAAAAAGGACCATTTTCCAGTGACTTGCAAGGGCTGTCCATTTGCTGCTACAATTTCTTGTGAGACCCTTTGTATTCTTGCACCTTCTCCTGATCTTATATTTTCATAAAGACAGTCGGACCCTAAACTGATTGTGGCCCCAGTGTCAATAAGAAACTTGGCAGATATACAATTAATTAATACCTCTACATACAATCATGCCGCTGTGTTTACTGTGTTTGATCCAATGTACAGTGAATTGCGAGTTTTCTTGTATTTTCTTCTGTAAATACGTCTTGCGCTACCCCTTCTATTCTTTTCCCTTTCATTATACTTTCCCGTTGCATAGCACTGGCTCGCAAAATGCCCTGGTTTCCAATAATTAAAACAAATAATGTCTGGCCTATGACCTGTCCTGGGCTTTTCGTTTCTTGTCTTTACCTCATCTAACTCTTTCCTAATACTTGCCAATTGTTCATTCATGTTCTTTAACAAATCCTCAAATTTACTTTCTAAACTTTTAACATTTGGAGATGTGTCATGGTCACTATTTTCTATTGCACGTAAATGAGCCTTACCCTCTGCTTTAGAAAAGGTTTCCAACTCTACCGCAAGGCAAATGGCAGAGTTAAGGTCTACGGGTCGTGATTGTTTGATTTTAATACGCATTTCCATATTTACTAAAGCATCCATAAAGTGTTCTTTGGCTAGTGTTTCCCTTACTTCCCCAGGGGCTGTTGGATATGCCTTATTTACTAGTCTAAGTATTGTTTGTCCTAGCTCAGGGAGTGTTTCAGAAGCTCTCTGCTTCCTTTCTCTTAACTGCACTCTGTATAACTCCTGTTGGTTTGGTGGGGAAAATATTTCCTCAAGGGAGCGAACCAAATAATTATACTGACCCTTTTTATCCTCTGGTAGGTCCCCCAGTACCCCTTGGGCTTGACCCCGTAATGATGCCGCCAGGTATAACCCCTTGTCTTGTTCGTTCCAACAGTTAATTGATGCACATGCCTCAAAATGTGACCTGTAGTCATTCCAATCTCCTGAACCATCATATGTTGCAACTCTTATATCCCTATGCTGTCCCCTACCGCGGGTCTTGTGTGTTTCATCCAAGGTTACCCTGGGAGCCACTTGTCCTTTTGTTTTATTTTCCCCGCTGTACTTATCCACTGGGTCATTTGTTCCTTTAACTACCCTTTTCTTCGGCCTAGCCCCCTTACTTATTTCAGACAAAGTACCCACCGGTGTCTCTAACAACTGAGTTGTCGTGTTGTCAGGTGGTACCGATGACCTAGTGGTAACTTTTCCCGAATCACTTTCACCCTGATAGTGTGACACTGGGGTAGATTGGGCAGGACCTATTGTCATATTGTCTCTAAGCTCTTTCTCTAATTGGGCAATTTAAGGTCTAAATCTTGTATACTTGTCATTTTTAATCTGTGTTCTTTAATCTCCTAAACCTATAGCAAATTCCACCGCTGCCACTAAAAATTCTGTAACGTGCAGGGGGTTACCCAATTCCTACACGCCAGATGGTACTACAGTACCCGTAGATCCGTACCAAGGTTATTTCCCTGGATTTGCTGTGATTGTCCCCTAAGGTTAAATTGTAGCGTATTTATTAACTGTATTGATATCCCTAGTGTGTGAAATGGGCCAATGGACAAAGAACTGGCTAAAGGTATCTTTGGTATTGATAATTGTGTATGGTATGATATGTAACTAGTGACACTTGGACCTTATGCAGAGCCAAGCAGTCACCAGCACGAAGGTGCCACTTGTCAGGGCCTCCTTGTCTTGACCTATTGGTACAAGAATATGTTAGTCTACTTCTTATCCAGAAATACCCAATAACTCTTTAAATAGCTAATATCTAATTAAAACTATATATCAATTACCTTTCGCTAACTATCTTTCGGTGTTGCCGAAGTGAGCCTTTATTCAGAACTGAGGAAACCTGTGAAATCATCTGCGTTTATACTAAAATCTGGACTAGTCTATTATTGCAAACACCCCTCATGGATCAGTCTATTTATGATAATTATAATCATCCAAACGTTTGCATAAACTGAGTATAACCTATCACTTTAAAGCTTCTGACAGACGGCTAAGTAAATCACGGATTGGAATAAGGTTTCAAATTCAAGAAATTACTATCTGTACATATCTTCTAGCTTCTTACTTCTTACTTCGATGTTGCAATCCGGAAAGTCTACGCAACACTGACTTCGGTATTAACATTGTCAATGTTCAGACTGAGGTTTCATTATATTATTCTTCTAGACTAATTGCAAAAGTAAGAAGTTAGAAGTAAGAAGTAAGAAGTTAGAAGTAAGAAGTCAGAAGTTAGAAGTAAAAAGTAAGAAGTTAGAAGTTAGAAGTAAGAAATAAGAAGTTAGAAGTAAGAAGTCAGAAGTCGGAACTCGGAAGTCCCCTTCCGGCTTTCTTAGGTTTCTGACATTTTTTCAAAGCATATGTCAAGTTTTCCTAGACAAGATTGACTTACAATAAACTATAGATTTTTCAACCATATATATATTTCAGGTATGTATTACAATGAATACGAGATTCTTATCTCATTAATTTATATGAAAACCAGATTTCATTGAAAATGGAGTTGTATATGTTTTTCGCCAAAGAAAAAAAATTAAAGTTGTAAACTTCTCATCTCTCTCTCTCTCTCTCTCTCTCTCTCTCTGTGTGTGTGTGTGTGTGTGTGTGTGTGTGTGTGTGAACTCCCTTTGCCACATAACATATCTGTAAATTTCGTTTATTACATGTGAATTACGTTTTTGCTCCGATTTATGGTAGAAATAATTCGAACGTGTTTACATCAAAGTGTGCAGTTACATTTAAATTTAGTATCCCCTTCTATTGTTTTAACGTCTTAGCAAGGTAGTATAATTTGATTGATGTGGATTCGAACAATTTGTGTTCTTGTGAAATCTTGTATAATTTGGCAAAAATGGATCCCATAGACTAATTAGCTTGCTCCATTGTTTGTTTTGTGGAAAAACCATTACGAAATATGATGCTACCTACAATGAACAATATACTTGATACATTGACTAAGGCCTTGATTTGAAAATAATTAATTAATTGTTGAGCGTTAGAATTCTAAACATCAAAACGGATTTTCCGTTTCCGTTTTTGAAATAAAAAAATCCCTAAATCATTTACATATTGTTTGAAAATTTTGATCCCCATAAATTTGACTACAAATTGTATTATATTGAACACTGCAATATTCTGACACGTAATTTGGTAGAGACGAAACTTTCGATATCTGCTATTGCACAGCCATTACAGGGCATTTGATATCCCGGTAGGAATAAATTCACATTTGTGTTCACATTTTTTATCATGTAAATGAAAATGTTTTACGTTAATGTTACCCACACTCCCCATCCCAACACCTATTATCATGCGTTTTCAGTAGTAAAGGATGCAAAGTTTAGAGAGATTTTCATGTAAAATAATGTGATTTCAAGTTCGAGTTTACTACATGTAAGTATTTTGATTTTTTTTTTCATATCAGTATGAAAATGTATCCTGGGATCTTACAAATCTATAATTCTGATAGATTATCAAGAGAAACACAAGCCAAAGATAGAAAAATTAAAATCCGAGAGCAGTTTTGCCGAAATATCACAAGTTTCACTTAAATTGGCAAATTAAAATTGACAGAACTTAGAAATCAAAAGCAAAGTTATGTTATGTAATACGATATTACACTGTGTTTAAGGGAGCAACCATTTGATTTTTATGGGGGACAAGAGAAAGATGTTAACGATAAATAAAAAATTTTAGTGATAGGAAAAGATTGTGGTGAAGATTTTATCAGCCACCAAATGTTAAAAGCTACCGCGGATTCTGTTTGCAAACCCCTTGCACTAATATTGTATGCCTCTATCCAACAAAGACAGTTTCCAAAGACTTGGAAACTTGCTAGAGTTGTACCTATCTTTAAAAAAGACAATAAAAATGTATGTTTAAATTATAGACCAATAGCATTGTTAAGTTGTGTCGGAAAGGTAATGGAACGTGTCGTCTATAAATATATATATAATTATTTAATAGAAAATTCCTTACTGTATGAATATCAGTCAGGTTTTCTCCCAGGTCACTCAACTGTATATCAATTACTAGAAAGAGGTATGGCCATTTACCCGTGAATTTATTTCACTCAGCGCACTAAATTTGAGAATGCATTAAATCTTCTCAAAAACTGCTTTAATGGTTCATCTGTTATATACATTATCAGGACAAAATCAATTCGAATGCATTTTCGTACATTTGGATAAAAGATTAAGACACTGAAATTGCCAATTGAATGCAATTTTGGCAGATTGTGACAATTTTTGTAGGTTTTTGTTAAAATTCGTTGCATAGGACATTCAGAACCAAAATAAACTAACTTCAATTTGGAAGGGCAAATGTTTATACGTTCGCAACAAAAAAAATGGTTTTGGTTCTCAGTGTCCTTTGAGTAGTACCATCTCCTCAAACACTGTAAAATAGCTTAACTGGGCACAAAAGACTATTTACAGCCATGTTCGACTGCTGATAAGTCAGAAAACATACAAATGTTGCATATATTGATTTTGTATCTAAAAAGTACACGTACCAGAGACCACCATAAACGATTTTCGACAATATTTGAGCATATTCTGAAAATGACCCAACATATGAACAAAATTCACGCCTTAATGGCCATACTTATTTATCATAATATTTGCCAAAATTTGGATAATAAGCAGTCTACCATCTCAATATTTTGCGATATTTCTAAAGCTTTTGATAGAGTTTGGCATAAAGGTTTGATAAAAAAAATTAGAGTCATACGGAATATCAGGAACATTGATCCATTGGATTAAAGATTATTTAACTGATAGAAATCAGTTTGTTGTAGTAAACAACGAACCATCACCCCAGATAAAGTTAGATCGGGAGTTCTCCAGGGATCTGTATTGGGACCTTTACTTTTTTTATTATATATTAATGATATAGCTGATAATACACGTAATATAACAGGTTTATTTGCAGATGACACTTCTTTTTCTTATTCGGGCCAAAATTTTTATCTCATGGAAACTGAAATTAATAGTCATCTGAGTTTACTCAACCAATAGGCTGAAACTTAGTTGGTAGATTTTAATCCAAACAAAACCTAAGCTTTGGTTATTTCTAATACCCAAGTACCTGACCTTAATATTATGTTTAATGGAGTACAAGTTGAAATCGTTGAAAATCATAAACACTTAGGGATAAATTTTTCATCTGACGCCAAATGGGCCTTCCATGTTGACACGTTTATAAATAAAGCTCTCAAGCAAATTATTGAAATTTATATTATCAAAAAATGCTCTTTCTACTTTTTATTTGACTTTTATTATGCCAATTCTAGAATATGCGTGTGAAGTTTGGGGAGGATGTTTTGAAAAAGAAATAGAAAAATTAGAGTTCAATTAAAAGCAGCAAGAATAGTTTTGGGTCTGACAAAATATACCAGTAAAGAAGCCTTGTATTTCGAGACGGGATGGAAACCTTTAGAAAATAGGCGAAACTACCGTAAATTGACTATGTTTTATAAAATGCATAATAAAATGTGCCCTCCATATCTATATAATTGCTTACCGCCGATTATGGCTGATGTAAGTGATTATAATTTTCGTAATAGCAATAACTATGTGACACCAAGAAGTCGACTGAAAACCTCGTCACTTTCTGTTATACCTTCAANTCTTTGGAATGGTATGGACTTATCTATCAGGAATTCTCCTACTATCTCCTCCTTTAAAAATAAAATCAGAAGTTTATCCTTCAAAGCTCCAGATTATTATGGGGAAGGGGATAGGAAATTAAATGTTTTGCATACAAGATTAAGACACCAAAGTACCTCATTAAATGCTTACCTTTCTCGTATTCATGTAGTGAACGACTCAAAATGCAGATGTGGTGCTGCATCATAACAATGGAAAATGGCATCAGTTATGCCCCTATTTAAAAAAGGTGACAAATTTGTTACCTCAAATTATAGGCCCATTTCTTTACTATCAGCAGTTGGTAAGGTTTTTGAAAGATTAGTGTTTAAAGAAGTTTTTAATTTTTTGATATCTAATGATTTATTATATAAATTTCAATCGGGATTTATTCCTGGTCATTCTACTGTTCACCAGTTAATAGAAATTTATTATAGAATATGTATTGCTCTTGATGATCGGTGTTTCACGTCTTTAGTACTATGTGACATTTCAAAAGCCTTTGACAGAGTATGGCACGAAGGCCTTTTACTTAATCTAAAAGCATATGGTATTAATGGCGATATCTTCTTAAATGGTTCCAAAGTTATATATCTAAAAGACAGCAAAGTGTATTTATTAATAACACTCATTCTCCCTTAAAACCAGTAACTGCTGGAGTTCCTCAGGTATCAGTATTAGACCCTTTGTTTTTCCTACTGTATGTTAACGATATAGCAGATGATCTCATTAGTTTAGCTAGATTATTTGCGGATGACACTTCACTCTCCTACGCCAGCCTGAAGATGTCACGAACAGCGACTTGGAAACTATATCTGACTGGTCCAATAAATGGCTTGTTAACTTCAATCCACAGAAGACTAAAGCAAGGATTTTCTCCAACATTCCAATACCTGATGATATTATTTTTAATTTTCAAGACGAACAGGTAGAATTTGTCCCCTTCCATAAACATTTAGGAATAACGTTTGACAGTAATGGAAAATTTCATACACACATAGAAAATATTATAGAATCTGTTAGTAAAAAATTAAATGTTTTGAAAAAATAAAGTATGTACTTAGTAGAAATTATTTATCTTGCATTTACTTAACTTTCATACGTCCAACAATGGAATATGCTTGTCAACTATGGTCAAATTGTAGTCAGCAAGATTCTGATAGATTAGACAGGCTTCAAATGGAAGCCGGTCGAATTTTCACAGGTTAACCACAGTTTGCTAGTTGTGAATCAATATATTCAGAAACAGGCTGGGAAGAGTTATTGGATAGACGAAAAATTAGGAGGCTTAATTTATTTCATTCAAAACATAAACTTCATGCTCCTGAGTATCACTGTGAACTAATGCCACCATTAGTAAGTGAAAATTCTAATTATAATCTACGTGATGGTTCCAATTATATTTTACCCTGTTGCAGGTTAGAATTAACAAAAAGATCTTTTTTTCCTTCTACCGTTGTAGAATGGAATCGTCTTAGTCAAGACATTCGGAACTCTCCAAATATCAACATTTTAAAAAAAAAAGACTAAGTTGCAAATCAATAAGCCACCTACATACTTTGATTTTGGGGATAGGAAGATTAATATAATTCACACTACATTAAGGAACAAGTGTTAAACAGAACTTAATAGTGTAGCAAGCAACACATGTAGTTGTGCATATTACGTTTTATAATATCACTGAAATTTTGACCAAACATGGCAGGAAAGATGTATGGAAACTCCTTTACAAAAAGTACTCATGTCCGCCATTCTGATCCGTTTAAAATATGACCGCTAATGCATAGCATAGTTTAACATCGGACCCGGTTGGAAAACATCATAAGCTCACCCGGCTAAAGCCAGGGTTAATTTTTGTCATCACTTTTCGTCCTTCATCCATCCAAACTTTTCATTCAAAGATCTTCGTCTCTGAAACTTTTGAGCCAATTGAAACCAAACTTGGCCACAACAGTCTTTAGATGGTCCCTGCAAAATATTGTTTTTTAGGTCCTCGCTATATCCAAGATGGCCGCCAGTTGGGGACATAATTTTAACATTGGACCCTATGCGAAAACACATTTAAAAATCTTCTTTTCTGAAATTACAGAGCCAATGGGAACCAAACTTGGCCATAATAGTCGTTGTGTGGTCCCCTGCAAAAAAGGTGTTTTAACGTCCGCGCTATATCCAGACTAGCCGCCATTGTGGAACATACTAGTAGTTTTAACATTGGACCCTATGGGAAAACACATTCCAAGATCTCTGAAACTGGCAGCCAACTGGAACCAAACTTGGCCACAATAGTCTTTCGGTAGTCGCATGCAAAAATGTATTTTTTACATGTATGTCCGCGCTATGTCAATGAAAGATGCCAGCAGTAAACATAGTTTATATGAAAACACATTCAAAGATCTTCCCTGCAACTGCTTAGCCAGTTGGAACCAAACTAGGCCGAAATAGTCCTTTGATGATCCCCTGCAGAAGAGGGAACCAAAGTTGGACCCAACTAAAACACGTTAAAGGGTCTTGTCCTCTGAGAACACCCTAGGCAAAGTGTAACCATAGATCTTTTAACAAAGACTGTCGGTGTTAGCCAGGGTCCAGGTGAGCAATACAAGCTCTTGAGAGCCTCTTGTTTTCATTAATCTGTTCTGAAAGTATAATATCAAATTTGACTTAACTGTACTGGAATAATATATAGAAGGTCCTTTACGAAGTATGCTTATTTATTTTGGATATCACAAAATTCTTGGCCGTCAACGATCATCTCCTCTGAAATCACATAAGAAAATTCAACCAAACTTTACAAGAATAATGTATGGAAGGTCTTTAACAAAAAACCCTCATTTATCTGTGATCCACTAAAAAAGATGACTTCAAGCGAGGAACATAGTTTAACTTTGAATCAAATGAGACAAGCATTATTTTATCAGCTGCTATGAAACGTTTCAAGTACATTTGACCAATATGTACTGGAATGATGTATGGATGGTATCTTTACAATTATTGCTCATATGAGTCTTGCAGACAAGACTGACAGCATGAAATATTAATTTAACATTTTAGCATATGAGAAAATCATATTTTGATTACTTCCTCTGAAAACTTGCTAAAGTAAATTCAACCATAATTTTCGGTATATGGAGTTCCAATATTTTGATTTTATCTGCACTGAAGAGACATAAATTGTCGAAATGCGCATATGCAGAATCCAAAATAACAGCAACTTCTGTATTATGTTATTTATTACTACTGGGCCGATGCCTCTGCTTTTAAACTATTTGTCCACGAGGGTATTCACCAATCCAGTAGCCAGTACTTCGTGGCTGGCCCGAAAACCGATTTATCTTGAAACTAGCAATATCTAAATTTAACAAAACTTTTGTTCAAAACTAAGGGATATCTCCCTCTTGCATAGCTCTGTTTTTAGCTGGTTTTGGCTTTTCTATTTAGATCTGATTGGTAATTTGTTCTCTATCAGTCTTTACACATCATATTTCGGCATATGGATTTCCAATATTTTGATTTTATCTGCACTTAAGAGACATAAGTTGTCGAAATGAGCATATGCAGAATCCAAATTGACAGCAACTGCGGTATCATGTTATTTACATGAATAATGCATGACAGCCCTTGATAACAAATATCCCATAGTGGTCCAGTAGATTGTGATGTCGACCATAAAACTTGTGCATTGATGGCTTCAAGTTATTTGTAAACTACCCTTGTTCAAGTAACCTATTTATGAACAACCAGGCTCTATCAAGGAAGTTACTGTATGGACCAGTAGCGAATAATTTTGGAGAAATAAGCTCCATGTGCTGGTGCTGTTTAAATATTGCTACAAAGAAAGGGGCAGTTGACTGTTGGAAAAGTGAAGTAATCGCATTTGTGATACAGCCTAGTTTTAAGTATACAGTTGTCAATTTCCAGATGATGGTAAAGAAATAAGGCAGATGTAGAAGTGTTATGGTATCTTTAATTTTGAGCTCTTTTAGTAAGATAAGTTCACGGAAATCACCAAAGCTAGGGTTGTTCAGTGAATAATTATTATCTATATAACTGAGGCTTAAATAAAATGATTTTGCTTATTTTTTACTTTTTGTTTGAAAAACCCCTTCAATTTGTTCAGCCTTTGTTCAATGGAGAAACATATCAGCTGACAGAGATGCACAGTTAATGTCCATTGGAATTTCTTTAGTCTGTTAAAAACAAGTCCTCAAAACTTACAAATATAATGTGGATTACAAACTCTAACATTCAATCACTTCTTCCTCTGTATATTTTTTCTCAAATTCGTTGTCATATTTCACAAAGT